>CM040127.1:270498595-270777877 GCA_022559845.1 Amorphophallus konjac
GCGTGGGGGCATTGTGACCCTCCGTGGAAGCTTCTTCCGCCTGAACTTGGCTGGGTGGATCGGAGGAGGAAGTGCCACCATCACCCGCTGGTGCAGAGGTATGTGCTTGCGGTCGAGCTCTCCTCTAGTGGGCCAAAGTTTCATTCAGGTCGTCAAGCTGACCCTCTGGCTAGCCAGTGGTGTAGCAGGTAAACACTTGTACAGCGTCATTGATGGCCCGTACTACTCTCTTTTTCTTGGGGGGTTTATCGAGGCAAGCTGGCACTGATGCCCCCTATCTGTTGAAGACAAAGACTCTTCATGTCGAAGCATCAGGAATTCGCCTATGAACGCATCGAGAGAAATCTGAAGCAGGTTGCTTGTCATACTGGCGACAGGGTCCCCTTTGCCAATTTCTGTTAGCGCGGGGAGTCTCCACCACCTGGGAGACATATGCTTGGCTGGGTAAGTGCTCCCTTGGACCTCGAGCCTGGCACGGCTCGGGCAACTGAGGTGATGTGTCGGCCCGTGCTCTTCGGATGACCTGGGCTTCATCCTTGGTGACCCACATCCATTTTAAGCAGGGTCGGCACTCTTTTTTGCAATTGCCCCCTTGTCGGGGCTTGGAACTACTGGGTACCGCCTGATGAGGCCGTTGTCATCGCGGAGTCGAGGTGACGACATCCTTCAATTTTGCTTTGTCCTCCCGCGTATGCCGCAGGAGTTCAAAGCGGTTAGAGGTCCCGACAGTAGGAACATGTCGGTCCCATGGAATAACCAACTCTTCACCATCGAGCCGAATTTTGAGATCTCCAACTAGCATAGTTCTGCCAGAGTTGGAGGTGACCGAGGATGCGGTGGTCCTACGCCGACGACCACCACGGTGCTTCTTTTGTGGAGCTGAAGATGTCTCAGCGCCCACATGATCCACGGCGAAGGCTTGATATTTGATGGTCGGAGGCATAGTGCCCCTGGCAAAAGTGGAGGCAATTGAGGCCCAGAGCAAGATACTCATCTTGGGTCTCAACCTTGTAGAAACTGGGACCCATGACTTTGAGGGTACACGGGTTATCGAGGTGTCTGGGAGGCAGGGTCATGAACCCTCTTGACAAGTTGTTGAGATGGCCATCGATGCTTGTGGTGGAAGGCTAGTAGTTGGGACTGGAGAGACTGAGACCCACGCCTTGGCAAAGAGGCGGGTTGTTGCTGAAGCAGAAGGAGGTGACATGCCTGGCTTAGTTGTCGCACTAGGTAGATCAGACGTCATCGTAGTGACTACGCCCAAGAAAAAGGGTGAACTGATGACTGGCTCTGTTATATCCCGAACCGATAGTAGCGGAAACACTACTCGGAACGTGGCAGCGATGCAGTCATGATAATCAGAGCAAACCATAAAGGCACAATATGATTTGACGAAACAAATTTCATTGAAATTCTAAATAAAAGTTTATTATAATTTGACTCAGACTATCAGACTCAAAAAAAGAAAATTACAAGAGACTCTCAAACTAATTAAACTAGACATAAGTCTGCAAGGTTCAACTAAAAGGCCGGGATTCTCTTCACTCTTGCCCTTGCCCATCTTGATTGCATTCTTCTTCATTATTACCTGAAAAACATTAAAAAACACAAGGTGAGCGAACGCTCAGTAGGGATTACATCTCTATGATCCAGGCTTGATTAAAGTAATTAACATCTTATGCAATGTACTATGATCATGCATGAATGAATGCAAGACAATGTAGAGAATATAGCAATAGGACAAGGCAAGAAATAACTAGCAAGAAGAGTTGAACCAAGTTGCGAGATATATCAAGCATGGAGTTCCCACATCATGTCACGAGATATTGGCTATTTGATTGTCAAGTAAATACCTTTTCTTGGGTAGGGATTCATGATTATCAAGCACTCAAGTCAGTTTAGCAATTACCTAATGAGCCAGTAGTATTTCCTCATAGGTTTATCAAGGATACCTTTCACCTCATGAGCAAGTGGTCTTTCCTCATGGGTTTATTCATTATTTATTCAGTGTGTCGCATGAGCCAGTGGTCTTCCTCATAGGTTTATCATTAGTTCATTTTACCTCATGAGCAAGTGGTCTTCCTCATGGGTTTATCATTAGTTCATTTTACCTCATGAGCCAGTGATCTTCCTCATGGGTTTATCATTAGTTTAGGACTTCCGTCCTACTAGACATAACAATCATGCGGCCGAAGACCCAATAATCACTAGACGTTATTTAGCGGCCAAGTTCAAAGGAATTAACGAAAAATCAAACCACAGAGTGCAGTAATCTGGGTAAATTGGCATCCACTCAGGATGCCGTAAATTTCAGAATTCCCGTCCACTGTAGCAGGAGCTAATTCCACTAAACAATAAGGCACGAAAGAATTCCCGTCGACTATATGGATGTTAATTAAAGAAATGGCGACGACTGTCCCAGACGCCAATTCTGGGCAATGTCTAGGTTCTCATAGAAACCCATCGGGGAGTTCTATGATGGCTAGGGTGTCATGTTTCTTCAGAGTGACATGACAAAACACGATTTCCATAGTTTTTAGGATACAACCCGCTCGGCGTCCTTGAGGGAATCCAAGGCTCGCGGAGACTTACGGAGGCCTTGAAATAAGAAAGTTCCGATCCGGTGGAAGAAGTATCCGATGGAGGGTCCTAACCTCACCAAGAGATATAGGGTAAGCGGTAGAACACAAAATATGGACCACGCCTCGGCCACGAGACTATGGTGCCATGAGATCCAACGGTATTGGATCAAAACCACAATAAAAACTGTGAGAAGTAAATCCACGTCAAGATAGTAGCTGCTAATTAAAATCCATGTCCACTGTCATGGACGTTAATTGGATTAATTTTTAGAATGATAATAATTAAATTATAATTACTAAATATGCGTTAGTGTGGAGGGGCGGAAATTCAAGAATACACGTCCATGAATTGGATGCCAATTCTTATAGTGTATTTGCTTTTGATTTAATCATGATAAACAGTAGCAATTATTATTCCAGGAGGTTTTCTATAGACTAAAGACATGGAAATTACAATAAAAATACAATGATCCTAAAAATATACACATTTTGCTTTTATCATATATAATTTCATAGTTTTTAAATTTTAAAGATTGATGAATAATTAATTTGTGGAAAGATTTGTCTGTCATAAAGATGCTAATCGTTGCGGTTACTATTCGTTTAGGTGATGAACAGTAGCACTTTGTAAAATAAAAGGAAATTTTTAGAACTAAATATATGATAATTAAGAAGAATTTACTAGGATCATGAAAATATGTATATTGTAATTTTTACTAGCTTAAATCATGAGTTATATATTTTCCAAGTTCTGAGTGATATTTATTGAAAATAAAATTTGTGTCTATGTGAATGGACGCACATTCCTAATGTTAATAAAAAAACAAACAAAAGACATCGTGCTGTAACGATTTGCAGAAGAAAGAAGGGCATAGATGCAAAGGAAGAAGGGCATAGAAGATCTAATAGGGTTAACAGGGTTTAGGTTTTATTTTAAAAAGAATTAACGTCAACTTAGTTGACGCTATTCTTAAATTTATGAACCGTGCAGAGCAACTTTAAATCTCAAATTCTTGATGTATACATGTCGGAATCATGTAATCTATATACCAAATTGAAGAGCATGAAAAACTCTTCCTAACATGATGCTTTAATAAATTTTTACTTGAGAGAATATCTACCTTAAGATGGGAAAAAGGACACATCACTCGCACGATCACGTTGACTGCCCCAGCAACACCCCCGCAAATTTCACGGCCAAAACTCACTCCGGTGCCCACGAACAAGTGTCAAAGCGTTGATAACTATGTTACCCACTACAGTTCTATTTATAATTCTAACGTAACCACGTAACCGTCTAAATAAATCCTAACAAAAATTGGTTTCATATCTTATTTTGCTTGGTTCCATGGATATCAAATTTTAAAGTTTCATGGAATTACGGATTTAACTTACAAAAACGCTATAACATGCAGCAGGGGAAAACATGAACCAGAAATGATAGTCTAACAGGAACAGGTAACGTGAGGAATAATCGGGAGGGATGCATGTAGTTTTTAACGTGAGAGCTTGATTGTTTAAAGATTATGCCCGAGAGATAACCTACGTAAAAACAGCATGGTAGAGCATGGAACGTGAAATTCTAATCAGGAGGTAGCATGATATGCATGCATGCTTCAATTGTTAACGTGTTTTGCCTATGTTATATAGATCACCTACCTTGAGGACAAATGAAGAAGGATGAAGAATAAAGGAAGGATGCAGACCGTCGATTGGAGTAGAGCGGAGGAAGAAGACAAAGCCCCTTCCTTCTGCAACATGAGCACGGCAGCGACAACCCAGCGATGGCAATAGCAGCTGGAGAGGGGGATTTCTATAGCCCACTTGAAGAGCAGCCGAACTAGGTCCATCTGGGTCCAACAAGGCCCCGCTCACCGGAGTGACAGCCCACTGGGCCCACTCCGGACTGAAAGCCCAATAAAAGTTCGCTCGGGGATACCACCTTCCTAGGCGGCCCTTAGGCTCGGGAGACCCGAGCGTCGGTCAGGTCACAGGAAAGGTCCACGCCCGAGCCATCTCTCCGCCGGGGAGAGGAAGACGCGTGCCAGCCGATCCGACCCATCTTCATCCAAGCTAAGCCTACCGCCCAGGATAAGGGCTGGCATCTCTGAGCTCGGAACGGCCAACGATTGCTTATCCATGCAGCCGTTAGGAGCTTTCTGTAAGTAGGAATTTAAGGGGATAAGGGACTCCACGTCCCCATGGCGATAAAGATCCCATGATGAGGCAGTTAAGAGCTCACGTTGAGGACGTAACTCCCGCCTGAAACCCCTCGACTTACAGGACTCCTGAAGACGGCGCACTATTTAAATGAAGGATACCCTCTGGTGAAAGGTAAGGGCAACCACACGCTCAAAACTCCTGAGCAGGAACCACTTCACCCTTCTGGTGGAGAGGGATCTCGCGCAGAAGCTACTTCCCCCCTTTATTGCTCCCACCATAGCTCTACGGACTTAAGCATCGGAGGGTTTTCCCTAGGGACTCATCCCTGAGCCCCCTGATCTGTTTCCCCTTCTTGCAGTTCACGATCCGGTGATCCCCCGGCCCGCTCAGGACCCGCGCGAGATCTCGCCTCTTCAGCAGCAATACGATGGCTCTGCCATCACAAGGGGGCTCTTATTTATAAGGGTTCTACTTCACCAAATCCTACCGGGGAATTCTAATCCGATCAAACTCAAGCTTCCCAAGTTTAGACCAAAACCTTCCTCGAACAACGCCGCTAACCCTAATCCATCGGTCAATCTTATCACGAAACAAACCTTAATCTCCCAAAAACTCACTTCAACGTGGGCCTCTAGGGGTCAGTCCATAAACCTGCCACTAATGGATTAATTTTTTTTTGCTAAACCCATATTAGCCCATCTACTGATCATGGGCCTATTACTACTTGGGCTTATACGTAAGGGATACAAGGGCTTTATTTACTAACCGGGCTTATAAAAGGCCTTATAGGATTTTTAGGTTCTTCAAGGCTTATTTAGGTTGGCTTTTTAACTATTTATTATTTTTATTTTTTATGGATTTTATTTCTATATTTTTAACGGGGTGTTAAACCCTCCCCCACTTAAAAGAATTTAGTCCCCAAATTCACATGACATTTTTCTTCCAAAATAACTTAAAATATTACACTATGACCTTAATTACCAACAATATGCTAGAAAGGTAATGAATGGAATCTACTCTTCTAATGGAATGAAATATGTCACGCCCCGAGCGCGGAAGGAACCCGGAGATGCGTGACGAGTTTATATCGATCATGTCAATCAGAGCGTTAGTGTATTCAACACATAGACAGAGTGCGCAAAAGTAAAGATAACCCAATCATTTATTCAATCACAACCTCAAAAGTACTTCTATTACAATTCACTTAATGAAAGTGCTAAGACCCAATAAAAGGAAAAGTACAATGGTTGACTTAAGAAATTTGAAAGATAGGACTAGTAGACACTTGGATAGACGGAGAGCTCTAATCTCTTCACTCTTGACCTTCCCTATCCGATTGAGTCTCATCATCGGACTTACCTGAAAAATAAAGAAAAACACTAGGTGAGCGAACGCTCAGTAGGAATTATATCTCAAGAACTAGCAATTGGTTTAAGTAATTACATGTTACGTGAATGCAATAAGATTATGCATGTTGCGCAAAACGAAAAGAGAGAGAGAGAGAGAGAGTATAATAAGAGGTAATTGAGAGAACTGTCATGTCTTTCAAGAACTTATATCAATAAATGTCAAGAGATTCAAGCAAGTATATATTTCATCATGTCGTGTAGGGAATTTGGCTATCACATTCAAGCAAGTATATAAATACCCTTTCCGGGTCACGCAAGTCATGTCATGTCAAGTCGAGTATGAGATTGTGGAATGTCTAATCAAGCTAATCATGCACTTCGGTACAATGCCATACCGTGATCATTACAACTCCCATGGGCACTAGTACTTTCGGGTGCTCCTCCCAGGACCTGATCGGGCCCTATATGCGTAGGCATTGGTCATGTATTTTCGACATCCACTAAAGTATAGCCAATATGGAGTTTCAAGGAATAAACTTGTATAACTTTAAGGTAGATAGCATTTCAAGGATTTGAACACGTAGTATCATGACGATAGTAACGATATAATCACGATTACCGATAAAATGAGGTGAAATTGATTCCCTATCTTGGGCGCCATGACAATAAGAGTAAGCGTCCACATGAAGATGGTCGCTCGTTCTTAAGCTAGATAGAATTGAGGTCCACAAGTATGGCACCTAATCACAAGGTCACTAATGGCATGGTTTCCCATTCCATTAATTCATGGATATTCTCATGACATCATCATCATGAATGTCATAAGGGCCGGTTTTACCATGTTTCTTTAGAGTGACATGACAATCAAGTAGTATCATGGGTTTTTATGGTACAACCAGCTCGGCTGCTTTGAGGGAATCCAAAGCGTGCGGAGTCTTACGGAGGCCTCTGTGATAAAGTCACCGGTCCGGAGGAACGGAATGTCCCGCGGAGAGTTCATCTATCACCAAGAATTTGGGGCAATCGATAAAACGTCGATAAACGTGGGACTATACTCACGGATTGGAATATAGTGCCAGATATATATATATATATAAGTATATAAATCCATAGTTCACAGGAAAAACATAGGAAAATAACAAGACAGGAAATTGGCGCCTTAGCCAAAGTCTTCATTTAAAGAATTAACGCCCTTGGCTGGGTCGTCATTTCAATATTTGACGACTTCCAGAACAGTCGTCCAATTCATATTTCTGTTTACTGAAAATAACTAAATTTCAGTATTTTAAGGAATTGGCGACTTCCATTAAGTCTTCTATTTTGTAAATAGCGCTCTCGTCAGGGGCGTTATATATACAAGAAACGACATGGTATGCGTCGTTAATTCTCCTTTTTACAGAATTTGCTACGAATAATAGCAATTTTCCAATAAATATTTTGATGGCAACATGTATATGGACAAGTCAAGAAAAATAGCAGGATTCTAGACATATGATCATACATGAGATCAGCTTACTGTTTAGATAGGTATTAAATTTTTAACATGTGTATTTATTAAATCAATCGAAATTGATGACCGTTCTCCCGGGCGTCAGAAATAAAAATGGCGCCCTGGTAAGGGTCATCTCTTTCAAAAAATTTCAGAACTCCGTGAAAACTACATGCATGAACTAATATATATTAATATCATGATTCATGATAGTTTGGGCTACGAAATCTTGAGATAACCTACCTTGGTGATGATTTGGATGATGAAACGTGAAGAATATATATGAAGACTGATCACAATCGATACTCTGTTTCAAACAGAGCAATCGCAGGAGGAAGAAGATGATGAATATAGTGGCTTCCCTTCTTCTCGTCTGTTAACAGAATGAAGAAGAGGAAGACGCTCCCCTCCCCCTCTTCTCGTTGCAGTCACCAGCAAAAAGAGGAAGAAGTCTTCCTCACGCAGGAGGAAGAAACGGACGTAGGGCGTTGATATGAAGAACTTGTATAAGAGCAACGGCCCTTACTTCCTAAACGTAGGAACACCACTGCAGCTCTCGTCCGTGGAAGACGATAGTAGAAGCAAAGCTTCTACTCCACACTATGATGATAGTAGCAGAAGATGATAGCTTCCAAAGAGCACGGCAGCCTGTAACTGTATCTGAAGAAGAAGAAGAAAGCCAACAGGTTTGGTTTCGACGGAGGGGTATTTATAGGGTTCTGGAGACCCTAGAGGGTTGGAGTTTGATTGGGAATTAAAACCCCCCTTTTTAGAGTCCTTATTAAACTCAGACATCCCACGTATATCGATCCATTCCCCAGCTAGCATCCCTGTTCGAACCAAACACTATCTGTTGTAAATAACGCCTTAGGTTGGGGCGTTAATTAAAAATGGCGCCTGCCCACGAGTCTTTAATTTATAAAATGGCGCCCTCCAAGGGGGCGTTAATTACTATTGCCATTATTTGCTTAACGTAAAGATATGGTTGCCTTACTTAATGTATAAAAATGACGCCACTTCTTGTGGGCGTCAATTCTGAATATGACGCCTTGGAAGGAGGCGTCTCTTTTTAAATTGGCATCTTCTTAAAAATTGACGACCTGATAGGAGGCGCTATTTCTTGGCTCATTTTTGATATGTAAATGGGTGAAAATTATATATATATATAGTATACAACTTGATTATTTCATTTTTGATTACTTTTATTCTTGATTATTTATCCGGGGTCTTACACCCTCCCCCACTTAAAAGAATTTGGTCCCCAAATTCAATCGCGTATAAATGTGGAGAGTGTAGAGTACATACCTTTTTAGAATAAGTCTGGGAATCGTTTCCTCATAGACTCCTCGGTCTCCCATGTGGCTTCGTATTCTGAGCATTTACTCCATTGCACCTTAACCATGGGAATAACTTTGTTCCTTAGTGTTCGTACCTCGTGATCGAGGATTTTCATGGGCTTTTGTTCATAAGTAAGATCATTTTGAATCACCAGATCTCCGTGATCAATGATATGTGAAGGATCGTGCACATATTTCTTCAACATGGATATGTGGAACACATTATGAACTTCAGACAACTGAGGTGGTAATGCGACGCGGTAAGCAACCTCGTCAACTCTTTCTAGTATCTCAAAAGGTCCGATAAACTTTGGTGTCAGCTTGCTCTTAACACCAAATCTCCTTATTCCACGTCCAGGTGATATCTTGAGAAATACGTGATCTCCGACCTGGAATTCGAGATCTCTTCTTCTTGTGTCAGCATAAGCCTTCTGTCTAGACTGAGCAACTTGAAGTCTTTCTCTAATCAACTGAATCTTTTCAGTGGTATCCCTTACCATGTCTGGACCTAACAGTTGTTTCTCGCCAACTTCGTCCCAACATAAAGGCGATCGGCAACTCCTTCCGTATAAAGCTCCGAAAGGTGCCATTTGTATACTTGCCTGGTAGCTGTTGTTGTATGCAAACTCAACCAAAGACAAATGATCATGCTAGCTTCCACCAAAATCAATGATGCAAGCTCTAAGCATATCTTCAACCACCTGATTGGTTCTCTTGGTCTACCATCCGTTTGAGGATGAAAAGCGGTACTAAAGTTAAGTCTCGTCCCTAGCGAATGTTGTAGACCCTTCCAAAAGTGAGAAGTAAAACGAGGGTCTCTGTCAGACACGATGGAGACAGGTACTCCATGTAACCTGACTATCTCCTTAGTGTATAATACAGCAAGAACATCAACTGACCATCGGCTCTTGTGTGCCGATTTGGTCAATCGGTCGATGATAACCCATATTCCGTCATGTCCTCCCTTTGATTTGGACAGACCCATAATGAAGTCCATACCGATATCCTCCCACTTCCACTTGGGAATCTCTAGAGGATGTAGCTTACCGGCAGGCTTTTGGTGTTCGGCCTTGACTTGTTGGCATGTGAGACAGCGAGACACAAAGTCTGCTACTTCTCTTTTCATATTGGGCCACCAAAAGGTCCTTTATAAATCTTGGTACATCTTAGTTGATCCTGGATGAATCGTGTACCTTGATCTGTGAGCTTCATCTAAGATTTTCTTCTTTAGCTCTAGGTAATTCGGTATACATGTTCTATTCCTGAACATCAATCTTCCATCCGAGGCTATTTTGAAATCAGTTTGTTCTTCTATTTTGTCTTTGATTTCCACTAGTACTGGGTCACTATCTTGAAGTCCTTGTATTTCGGATAGCAAGTCTGACTGTATACTCATATGGGATAATGTGACACACCTACTGTCCTTGTCCATGCTTATATTAAGCTTAGAGAATTGTTCTAGCAACTTCCACTCCTGAATCATACAATTGGCTAATAGTGCTCTCGACTTTCGACTGAGGGCATCGGCTACATGATTACCCTTTCCAGGATGATATTGTATAGTGAAGTCGAAGTCCTTGAGATATTCTAGCCAACGTCTTTGCCTCATATTTAATTCCTTCTGAGAGAAGAGATACTTAAGACTTTTATGGTCAGAGTATACAATAAACTGCACTCCGTATAGATAATGTCTCCATATCTTCAGTGCAAACACTACCGCAGCCAATTCTAAGTCATGGACTGGGTAGTTCTCCTCGTGCTTCTTCAATTGGTGAGAAGAGTAGGCTATAACTTTCCCTTGTTGCATTAAAACACATCTGAGGCCAATGCCAGATGCATCGATGTATACTTCAAATTTTTCTCCATCAACCGGTAGAGCTAAGACCGGGGCAGTAGTTAGGTGATCTTTGAGAGCTTGGAAGCTTCTTTCACATTCCTCACTCCATTCATAACGGATCTCCTTGCGAGTTAGCCTAGTGAGTGGTACGGCTATCTTGGAGAAATCCTTGATGAATCGCCGATAATAACCTGTAAGACCTAAGAAACTTCGGATCTCGTTAGCATTGGTCGGTCTTTCCCAATTCCTGACAGCTTCAACCTTTGATGGATCTACGGATAAACCGTCCTTTGATATAACATGCCCCAAGAAAGATACTTCTTCTAACCAGAATTCACATTTACTGAGCTTTGCATATAACTGATTCGTCCTCAATATCTGTAATGCAATCCTCAAATGCTCCTCATGTTCTTCCTTGGTCTTTGAATAGATCAGTATATCATCAATGAAAACTACTATGAATTGATCTAGATGAGGCCTGAATATACTATTCATCAACTGCATAAAGGCAACATGGGCATTTGTTAGTCCAAAAGGCATAACAACAAATTCATAGTGCTCATACCTGCTTCTGAACGCGGTCTTATAAATGTCCTCATCCTTGATCCTTAGTTGGTGATATCCCGACCTGAGATCAACCTTCAAAAATACTTGGATCCATATATTTGATCAAATAACTCACCAATTCTCGGCAGTGGATACTTGTTCTTGATAGTGAGATGATTCAATTATCGATAGTCGATGCATAACCTCATGGATCCATCTTTCTTCTTTACAAATAGCACAGGTGCTCCCCACGGGGAAGTGCTTGGTCTGATAAATCCTTTCTTGAGATGTTCCATCAATTGCTCCTTCAGTTCCTTGAGTTCGGCAGGGGACATCATATATGGTGCCTTAGAAACTGGACCAGCACCAGGGACCAAATCGATGGTGAAGGCCACTTCTCTTTGTGGGGGTAATCCAGGCAAATCTTCCGGAAACACGTCCGGAAATTCTTGCACAACTGGGATGTCTTCTAGCTTAGTCTCCTTAGTCTCCTTAATGGTGACAAACGCAAGGAAAGATACACATCCTTTCCTTATTAGTTTGCTAGCTCGGAGAGCCGAAATAAGAGGTGACTTGTTCCAACTCTTTGGACCAGTATATGCTAGTTCTGGGAATTCTTTGAAAGTAACCTTGCTATTACGGCAATCCACCGTTGCCTGATACATGGATAACCTATCTGCTCCTAATATGACATCATATTCCTTTAAATCTAGGCATATTAGGTTGATAGGAAATTTTCTACCCTTTACCAAGACTTCACAATTCTGATAATGATGAGTAATATCGGTTTCATTTCCGAGAGAAGTAGATAAAACTATTTTCATCCATTCCGGTTCCATAGGTAATGGATCAGCAAACCTCTTGGAAATAAAAGAATGTGATGCACCCGTATCAAATAAGACATGTGCAGACTTGGAACAAACTTTCAGTGTACCTTCTACCAGTCCGCCTTCATCTTGATCCGCCTCCTTAATAGCCTGGAGACGTGCATTCTTGGTCACCAGGCGCTTCCCATCACCGGCTTTATCATTAAGTAGAGGACAGTCGGGAATCCTATGATCACGGCTCCCACAATGGAGACACGCTCCAAGTTTCCTCCAACATTCTTCAGCTTTATGTCTGGCCTTGTCACAGTGTCTACATACCACCTTAGAAGGTGTAGTGGTGATGGAGAAAGGTTTGGTCTTATTGAACTTTTACTCTTAGGAGGGAGTACCTCCATTACTCAGCCTCTTCTTGAAATTGGGTTTGAAGGTGCCGGAGCTAGTAACATTCTCCTTCTTGTCTCTCCCACGGATCCTATCAGATGATTCCGTGGCATCCTCCAGTAACTGAGCTCGGCGTACCATCTCCGAATAGACCTGTATGTCCATCGGGGCCAGTTGTGTGATAAACTGGGGCCTGAGCCCATTTAGAAACCTTCTAGCTTTCATCTTCTCGGTACTAATTAGATATTTTGCATATCGGGATAACATTGAGAATTGTGCCTCATACTCGGCCACCGATAATGATCGTTGCTTCAGTGCGGCGAACTCGGCGGCCTTCTTCTCCTGGACTCGGTCCGAAAAATATTTATTATTGAAATGTTCAACAAACTCCTCCCAAGTAACTTGTCCTTGATCTAACGTGGCTTCTACCGACTCCCACCAACAGCGGGCTTCCCTTTCCAATTGAAATGTTGCTAACAGGACCTTCTCTTGGTCCGTGCATTGCATAACCCGAAAGATACGTTCGGTCTCCCGGATCCAATGCTCGGCGTCATCCGGATCAGTGGATCCCATGAACTTAGGAGGGTTTATGTTCTTGAAGCTTTTGTGGAGATTTCCTGCTCCACGATGTGCACCTCCTTGTGCCACTTGTTGAAGTGCCTGGGTCATGCCTTGCAGAGTGCGTTGCATGTTGCGCCACTGAGCACGTTCGGCAGCCATTATCCTACAATTACAATAACTATATTAATATGTGATGATGTTCAAAGGCTTTGATTCTAAGTTAACTTAACCCTTGGTTCTACCCAATCTCACCGGTTAAAGGTTTAAACCTATCCTTGGACTTGGGTTTCCTAGGAATTGAATATCCTAGGCTCTGATACCACAAAAACTGTCACGCCCTGAGCGCGGAAGGAACCCGGAGATGCGTGACGAGTTTATATCGATCATGTCAATCAGAGCATTAGTGTATTCAACACATAGACAGAGTGCACAAAAGTAAAGATAACCCAATCCTTTATTCAATCACAACCTCAAAAGTACTTCTATTACAATTCACTTAAGGAAAGTGCTAAGACCCAATAAAAGGAAAAGTACAATGGTTGACTTAAGAAATTTGAAAGATAGGACTAGTAGACATTTGGATAGACGGAGAGCTCTAATCTCTTCACTCTTGACCTTCCCCATCCGATTGAGTCTCATCATCGGACTTACCTGAAAAATAAGGAAAAACACTAGGTGAGCGAACGCTCAGTAGGAATTATATCTCAAGAACTAGCAATTGGTTTAAGTAATTACATGTTACGTGAATGCAATAAGATTATGCATGTTGCGTAAAACGACAAGAGAGAGAGAGAGTATAATAAGAGGTAATTCAGAGAACTGTCATGTCTTTCAAGAACTTATATCAATAAATGTCAAGAGATTCAAGCAAGTATATATTTCATCATGTCGTGTAGGGAATTTGGCTATCACATTCAAGCAAGTATATAAATACCCTTTCCGGGTCATGCAAGTCATGTCATGTCAAGTCGAGTATGAGATTATGGAATGTCTAATCAAGCTAATCATGCACTTCGGTACAATGCCATACCGTGATCATTACAACTCCCATGGGCACTAGTACTTTCGGGTGCTCCTCCCAGGACCTGATCGGGCCCTATATGCGCAGGCATTGGTCATGTATTTTCAACATCCACTAAAGTATAGCCAATATGGAGTTTCAAGGAACAAACTTGTATAACTTTAAGGTAGATAGCATTTCAAGGATTTGAACATGTAGTATCATGACGATAGTAACGGTATAATCACGATTACCGATAAAATTAGGTGGAATTGGTTCCCTATCTTGGGCGCCATGACAATAAGAGTAAGCGTCCACATGAAGATGGTCACTCGTTCTTAAGCTAGATAGAATTGAGGTCCACAAGTATGGCACCTAATCACAAGGTCACTAATGGCATGGTTTCCCATTCCATTAATTCATGGATATTCTCATGACATCATCATCATGAATGTCATAAGGGCCGGTTTTACCATGTTTCTTTAAAGTGACATGGCAATCAAGTAGTATCATGGGTTTTTATGGTACAACCAGCTCGGCTGCTTTGAGGGAATCCAAAGCGTGCGGAGTCTTACGGAGGCCTCTGTGATAAAGTCACCGGTCCGGAGGAACGGAATGTCCCGCGGAGAGTTCATCTATCACCGAGAATTTGGGGCAATCGATAAAACGTCGATAAACGTGGGACTATACTCACGGATTGGAATATAGTGCCAGATATATATATATAAGTATATAAATCCACGGTTCACAGGAAAAACATAGGAAAATAACAAGACAGGAAATTGGCGCCTTAGCCAAAGTCTTCATTTAAAGAATTAACGCCCTTGGCTGGGTCGTCATTTCAATATTTGACGACTTCCAGAACAGTCGTCCAATTCATATTTCTGTTTACTGAAAATAACTAAATTTCAGTATTTTAAGGAATTGGCGACTTTCATTAAGTCTTCTATTTTGTAAATAGCGCCCTCGTCAGGGGCGTTATATATACAAGAAACGACATGGTATGCGTCGTTAATTCTCCTTACAGAATTTGCTACGAATAATAGCAATTTTCCAATAAATATTTTGATGGCAACATGTATATGGACAGGTCAAGAAAAATAGCAGGATTCTAGACATATGATCATGCATGATATCAGCTTACTATTTAGATAGGTATTAAATTTTTAACATGTGTATTTATTAAATCAATCAAAATTGACGACCGTTCTCCTGGGCGTCAGAAATAAAAATGATGCCCTGGTAAGGGTCGCCTCTTTCAAAAATTTTCCAGAACTCTGTGAAAACTACATGCATGAACTAATATATATTAATATCATGATTCATGATAGTTTGGGCTACGAAATCTTGAGATAACCTACCTTGGTGATGATCTGGATGATGAAACGTGAAGAACATATATGAAGATTGATCACAACCGATACTCTGTTTCAAACAGAGCAATCGCAGGAGGAAGAAGATGATGAATATAGTGGCTTCCCTTCTTCTCGTCTGTTAACAGAATGAAGAAGAGGAAGACGCTCCCCCCCCTCTTCTCGTTGCAGTCACCAGCAAAAAGAGGAAGAAGTCTTCCTCACGCAGGAGGAAGAAACGGACGTAGGGCGTTGATATGAAGAACTTGTATAAGAGCAACGGCCCTTACTTCCTAAACGTAGGAACACCACTGCAGCTCTCGTCCGTGGAAGACGATAGTAGAAGCAAAGCTTCTACTCCACACTATGATGATAGTAGCAGAAGATGATAGCTTCCAAAGAGCACGGCAGCCTGTAACTGTATCGGAAGAAGAAGAAGAAAGCCAACATGTTTGGTTTCGACGGAGGGGTATTTATAGGGTTCTGGAGACCCTAGAGGGTTGGAGTTTGATTGGGAATTAAAACCCCCCTTTTTAGAGTCCTTATTAAACTCAGACATCCCACGTATTGATCCTTTCCCCAGCTAGCATCCCTGTTCGAACCAAACACTATCTGTTTTAAATAACGCCTTAGGTTGGGGCGTTAATTAAAAATGACGCCTGCCCACGAGTGTTTAATTTATAAAATGGCACCCTCCAAGGGGGCGTTAATTACTATTGCCATTATTTGCTTAACGTAAAGATATGGTTGCCTTACTTAATGTATAAAAATGACGCCACTTCTTGTGGGCGTCAATTCTGAATATGACGCCTTGGAAGGAGGCGTCTCTTTTTAAATTGGTGTCTTCTTTAAAATTGACGACCTGATAGGAGGCGCGATTTCTTTTTGGCTCATTTTTGACATGTAAATGGGTGAAAATTATATATATATATAGTATACAACTTGATTATTTCATTTTTGATTACTTTTATTCTTGATTATTTATCTGGGGTCTTACAAAATAGGACTAGCTTAAGGTTAAGGGGTAGCTCTTACTACTCCATCAACAGGTTCGTTCAAAGCTTGAAGCCTTCCTTGACCTTGTGCCCCATCATGGTCTTTAGCCTACGGAGGTTGATCCTTTGAAAAAGAACAACTTGCTACCTTGTGGTCCTTGCTTCCACAATGAAGGCATACACCTAACTTCCACCAACATTCCTCCAACTGATGATTTCTTTTCCAATTATGTTTACACTTCTTTTGCGGCACATCATCCTGCCTATCTCCTCCCTTTATCTTCTTGCCATTAGATGACCCATTGCTATCATTAGGTCTCCTCTTACTATTCTCAGTTCTTCTTGCTAACTCCATCTTTTCCCTCCGAGCCTTGACTTTTTCCATCATCTCAACGGCATCTTCTAACAATTGAGCTCTCTTAACCATCTCCAGATAGGATTGTATATCCATTGGCGCAAACTGAGGAATAAGTGGAAGTCTTAACCCGTCCATAAATCTTTTAGCCTTCATTCTCTCGGTCATAATCAGATGAGGCGCATAACGAAACAACCTTGAAAATTGGGCCTCATACTCGGCCATGGACATACTCCTTTGCTTCAACGATGTGAATTCCGCAGCCTTCCTTTCTTTAATTCTCTCTGAAAAATATTTATCATTAAAATATGCTAAAAATGTTGCCCATGCTACCTGATTATCGGGCAAGGTTGCTTGTACGGACTCCCACCATGACCTTGCATCTTTTTCCAACTGAAATGTAGCCAATAGGACCTTATCTTGGTCCGAACATTGTATTATACGGAATATCCATACAACCTCCTTTACCCAATGTTCTTCCTTGTCAGGGTCGGTTGATCCATCAAACCTAGGGGGATTCAGCCCCATAAAATTTCTGTGCAATTCTCCCACATCACCATTCGCTCCACCTTGAGTCACCTGTTGGAGAGCTTGAGTCAAACTTGGACCATCTCACGCCATTGATTTTGCTTGACTGCCATCTAGCCAGAGACTCGATTCTACAAAACAAGCCAAGAATTAATTACTTGCCTCTTTTAGAAATAGCACATTTTAATTGGAAAGTGAACATATTTAAACACTTAACCCGTGGCTCTACCCAATCTCACTAGGTGACAAGAAGGAATGACATGGATTATACGGCATAATACTCAAGGGAACCTATACCTATGGACAAGAACCTGGGGTTTAAACAACGTAGGCTCTAATACCACTTCTGTCACACCTCGAACCGATAGCGGTGGAAACATTGCTCGGAACATGGTAGTGATACAATTATGACAATCGGAGCAGACCATAAAGGCATAATATGATTTGACGAAACAAATTTTATTGCAATTCCAAATATAAGTTTATTACAATTTGACTCATACTATCAGACTCAATAAAAGAAAATTACAAGAGACTCTCAAACTAACTAAACAAGACATAAGTCTGTGAGGTTCAACTAAAAGGCCGGGATTCTCTTCACTTTTGCCCTTGCCCATCTTGATTGCACACTTCTTCCCTATTACCTGAAAAATATTAAAAAATACTAGGTGAGTGAATGCTCAGTAGGGATTACATCTCTATGATCCAAGCTTGCTTAAAGTAATTAACATCTTATGCAATGTACTATGATCCTGCATGAATGAATGCGAGACAATATAAAGAATATAGCAATAGGACAAGGCATGAAATAAGTAGCAAGAAAAGTTGAACCAAGTTGCGAGATAAATCAACCATGGAGTTCCCACATCATGTCACGTGATATTTGCTATTTGATTGTCAAGTAAATATCCTTTCTTGGGTCGGAATTCATGATTATCAAGCACTCAAGTCAGTTTAGCAATTACCTAATGAGCCAGTAGTCTTTCCTCATAGGTTTATCAATGATATCTTTCACTACACGAGCCAGTGGTCTTTCCTCATGGGTTTATTCATTATTTATTCAGTGTGTCGCATGAGCCAGTGGTCTTCCTCAGAAGTTTATCATTAGTTCATTTTACCAAATGAGCCAGTGGTCTTCCTCGTGGGTTTAACATTAGTTTATTTTACCTCAGGAGCCAGTGGTCTTCCTCATGGGTTTATCTTTAGTTTAGGACTTCCGTCCTACGGGACATAACAATCATGCGGCCGAAGACCCAATAATCACTATATGTGATTTAGCGGATGTTGTACCCAGACTATTTCCCGGCCAAAATACCCAGAAATAAGGGTTCAGGAATTCCCTCGAACACCTTCAAGACGTGGGGCTACCTAGCCTCTCCGGCAACCCAGTGGGCCCGACCAACGGCTCCAACCCCCTAGCCGAGGCGTACGGCGGCACTAGCAATCAATCGGGACCACTCCCGACTCGTAAGTTGCGGACTTTCCCCGCGTTCCACACGACCACCCGGACCACCCGGGGGCGCCCCGACGCCAAGCCACGCCACGTGGCATCTAGTAAAGGAGTCACGGGCCCACTTCAAGACTCCTCATTGAACCCTCCAAGGTCAAAGGGAGACCCGAGCAAGTCAACCATAGGCTTCAGAGGCCCGCAGCACGCGTGTACGGCTCACACACGTGTGTCCGGCATTCTGCCGAACATCTTGTGGGCACAAATGTTTCAACCCCTCTACACCAACCCACGGGCCACCCTGTGGCTCCAGCTCACTAATTGGGTCCTACAACGACCCCCCAGCAAGTTGGGGCCACCCCCGACCCTCAGACACGTGGCAACGAGCCACTGAACTTAGCTCTCGGGCCAACCCAAGGCTACCCTGCCAACCCACCGTACAACGCGGCAGACAGCACAAGCCAACGCCCATGGGCCCAAGGTGCCTCCTCCCAGCCCCTATGGACTTCTACCCTTGGTCCTAGGCCAAATCCAAGGCCCGTCGGCCACCTACACAGCTCATTCGGCAACCTGGGGTGTGTCGGGCATTTGCCCAAACACCTTACGAGCAGCCACTTTGACTCGAAGAACAACGGCCCTACAGGCCCATGCTAGCCTCCCGGAGTTCAAATTCCATCAAAGGACATCCCTAGGCAACACGAGAAGACCCCCGGCCCCCATCCCTCGGGGTTATGGCCAGCCCGGGGCTAGTTCGCCCCAGGGAATGGCCGCGCACCCCAGGGAGGGTGAACTCCCTGGGGGCCGCACCCTCCCTCCAGCCCGGTGGTCCCACGACCCCACTCAGCCCTAGTTCATCCAATTACAGTCCTACGATGCGATTCGTGTGCCGTACCAGTCCGAGAAGGTGACACGTGGACGCGGGAGCGCAAAGCGACAGCACGCCGGGATCCCGCAAGTCGGCGTGCACACAAGCCTCCGCAAGCTCCGCGTATCCTTTCACCCACTTGTCCTTTTCTTTCTTAGTCAAATTAGGAAGAAAAAGATCCAAAAAATCAGATTTTATAAGGTGGGGACCAGCCTCTCTCTCTCTCTTGGATCGAACCGCCTAAACCCCCCAGGGGGGGTTTACGCGGACCAGCCAGGGCCCACTGGCTGGTCCGCGTAAACGCCCATTCAATTCAAAAAAAAATTATTTTTTTCAAAAAGAAAAAAAGACCAGACCGCCTAACCCCCCCCCATGGGGGGTTTAGGCGGACCAGCCAGGCCCCCCTGGCTGGTCCGCGTAAACCTCATTCCCCCCTCTCTCTCAGTCCGTAACCCCGTAACCTAGTGACACTATTCACTTGGGTTTACGCGGACCAGCTCACCCCCCTTAGCTGGTCCGCGTAAACCCCTTGTGACCCTTCATCTTCCCCTATAAATACCCCTTAGGAGCTCAAGGTATCATGATCAGCATCCAAGATCAATCAAAGCTACTCCGATCGACATCCGGCAAACACAAGACTTCGAGCGCGCCTCCGAGTAACGGGCTAAGGAGAATTGTGTGTGAGTGACTTGTTCGGCGGTCTCATACACCGGGGTATGTCATTCGCACTCCCCTCACGCCTTATGTAACCGTCACACACAAGTCAACACCCACCGTATGTGAGACATTGTGACATGGGCGGACGTCCCCTCATGCCGGGATTTCCCCTCGCGTGCCCGCCAGTCGCAACCACACGCATGCCATGACGTTATAATCACTCGTAGCCACGAGGCCATGTCTGACCGCTCAATTCAAGTCGCGACCGACCCTCGCCCAGATACCAGATCGACGTATCCCCCAGTTATCCAGTCATAGGCCCCCGTTCGGCACCACGGCTATGGCCACGCCACGGGAGGAGCTCTCTGTAAACGCAGATGTGTTCATTCATCACGCATTGACCTGGGGACCGACACACGTGTCGGAATTGTCCCATGGCATGCGCCAGTTGTACTTTGGCCATTACGGCTTTCCAGTAAAGAAATATAAGTCTCAGCACAACACCGCCGATTTGACGAGTGCTCTCGCACCCACATCCCGGCCTTCAGTCTTCTATCTACGAAACTCGGCATCCGTGCCTGACACCCTAACCCCAATAAACACCCCTCGGTCCAACACGCACCCCTAGCTGCTGAATGCCCCCTAGCCCTCTACCCACAGGCTTCAGACACATATACAGACTTCTCTTCAGCATGGAACGAAGATATTCGGATTCAATTCGATGTAAATAAACACCGGCTGCTTGCTGCCGGTGGGGAAAGACGTCCTGTACACGATTCCTGCAATTGCCTACGCACTCACACCCATGGAACCCCTTCTCTCTACGTGTCGCCCGATCGCCCGAGCCAACGTGCCGCGCCCTGGTGGCGCTTCTCCGGTCAAACCTTGGTTCCATGAGTGACTGTCGAGAGATCGACTGGCACGCCCGCATCTTGTCTGGTTAACCTTTATCCCGACACTTCCGTGCCATTCGACCCTTTTTGACTTTCCGTGAAAGGAGAGTGCCCGGTACCGCCATGAGAGGCATGCAATCGTAAGGAGGATACCTGAGATATATCAAACTCCCGTATTTTCCTTCCTCGCTGTATTCCTTCCCTCACCCCGGTTAATCGGCATAAAAAAACCTGCACAACAGAGAGGATGGCACGCCCGGTGGGACGTCTCCCGCCTTCCTTCTTTTTGCTGAAGAAAAGTCTGTGCCAGCCCTGAAGCCCGGTGCCCTTTCCCTGTCCTTACAGGAGAGGCAGAGGCGGGTACTCGTGCGCACTTCTGCTAGTAGCTTCCGGTTCGCGCTCTGATCGTCGGACCGCTCTAGGTGACTGTCAGCGACTTTCGCCTCTGCAGCACTCAACACTCCAGCAACCATGGCGGCCGTCACCTATGGCACCAACGTCATTGCCACCCATGCCCGGGTGGGCTACTTGGCGACGCCGATCGCTTTCAGCAGCTTCGCCCCGGTTATCGGATCGCCCTACTTTTTGGGTGTGATCCCTGTGGCTATTCCTCAGCCGACTCCAGTCTCTCCATTGGCTCCTGTGGCCAACGCACCACCCGCACTTCCAGCACCGGTGTCCCGCCTAAGTGTCAGGCACCGGGCCGTCACCGCTGGCCCTTGCAGGGCCCCCAGATCAATGCCGTCCCGGGTGAGCCTTACCTTTCGAGGCTAGCTTCATCCGAGCTCCAACACGGGCCCCACGCCCTGGACTTCGGTTGCCATCCCAGTACCTTCCTTGGGTCTTCAACCCCGAGCCGCAGCCAAGCCGGCACCCAACACGGGCTCCCTGCCCCGGGTCCACGGCTTCCAAGTATCTTCCTTGGGTCCTCAACCCCAAGCCGCAGCCAAGCTAGCACCCAACACGGGCTCCCTGCCCCGGGTCGACGGGTTCCCGATATCTCCCTCGGGTCTTCAACCCCGAGCCGCAGCCAAGTCGGCACCCAACACGGGCTTCCTACCCCGGGTCCATGGCTTCCCAGCTCCTTCCTCGGGTTCTCCACCCCGAGCCGCAGCCGAGCCGGCACCCAACACGGGCTCCGTGCCCCGGGTCCACGGCTCCTCAGCATTCTCCTCGGGTCTCCAATCCTAAGTCACAGCAAAGTTGGCACCCAACACAGGCTTCCTGTCCCGGGTCCACGGCTCCTCAGCATTTTCCTCGGGTTTCCAATCCCAAGCCTCAGCAAAGCCGGCACCCGACGCGGGCTTTCAGCCCCAGGTCTATGGATCCTCAGCATCTGCATAGGGTTTTCGACCCCAAATCCCGGCATGGCCGACACCCAACACCGGCTCCCTGCCCCGGGTCCACGGCTTCCTAGCTCCTTCCTCGGGTTCTCCACTCCGAGCCACAGCCGAGCCGACACCCAACACGGGCTCCCTGCCCCGGGTCCACGGCTCCTCAGCAATCTCCTCGGGTCTCCAATCCCGAGTCCGAGCAAAGTCGGCACCCAACACGGGCTTCCTGTCCCAGGTGCACGGCTCCTCAACATTTTCCTCGGGTTTCCAATCCCGAGCCTCAGCAAAGCCGGCACCAGACGCGGCCTTTCAGCCTCGGGTCTACGGCTCCTCAGCATCTGCATAGGGTTTTTGACCCCAATTCCTGGCACGACCGACACTCGACACGGGCTCACCGCCCCGAGTTCGTGGCTCCACAGTATCACACCCGGGACCCCGGTCCCGAGCTCCAGTTGAACCGGCTCTCCCTGTGGGCCTTCCACCCAGGGGGCGACATTCCTCAGCACCTTCCTCAGGCATCCCAACCCGAGCCCAGACTACGCCGGCACCTACCGCGGGTCCTCAACCCATGAGCGTCGGCATCTCAGCACTTCCAACGGCATCGCTTTCTACTGCAAGAGTGCCATCTCGAGCATCAGTAACACTCCTATCGGCGCGGGCGAAGGCTTATACCCGAGTCGCCCAACCAACGACTCCCGGCGCGGGTTACTTACCCCGGGGGCCGATCCCCGCACTTCAGACTGGCGGCTTCATGCTATCGGTCGCTCCAGGCTGGGTCTTCTCGGTCTACCATCTTGGGGCGGAGTCTTCCTCAGCTCCCCAGAAGAAGCGTCGCCATGGCCGCAGGAGCAGGTGACTCACTACTGCAACCAGCAACTCCGGCAAGACGGTTCTTGTCGGTGACTTGCGGATCCGTCTCGACGGGGGTGAACCAATCATACCCCAGGAACGGACAATTCCCACCATCCCCACCTCCAATAGTTTTGACCTCTTGCATCAAACGCGAGAGGATGGGGCGAAGCTTAAAGGAGAGGGTTCCTCGGCAGTAGCCCGGGGGTGCCCACCTCAGCCAGACACGCGGTCTCCCAAGACAATTCATCGAAAAAGTGGCGACAAGGGAGATCAGCAACCTGACCTGAGAAGAATCCGGGTGAAGAAGCTCAAGCCATTTGAAGGGCGCGTATCACCAACCCCCTCCGAGCACTCAGACGCGGCATCAGACGGGATGCGGTTGGCCTCACAGTAGCATCATCTGACGATGCCTAGTTGTCTAATGTCCCCCGCACAAGCAAATAGAGGCAAAGGCGAGCCCATCCTCGAGCCCTCCAGCAACCTGTCCAGGGTTCTCCTCCGGCTGATATCGGGAGTGAGCCCCCTCCGTAACACATCTCGGTCTTTGACAGACTAGGGACACATGTCCGCCCCGAGCGACACATGCGCGAGAAACGGACGGCCCGGTTCATCAATGATGCAGTTCGAGTGTTCGCGTGCTACACCATCGAACACCAGCCAGACATCCAGTCTGATGACTTGAACCAGCCTCTGTCCCACTTCAGGAGGCCATGTCACCAGGCTCTGCCGCCTCCCCCAACAGGTCACATCGGCACTTCTGCCAGACCGCAGGCGTCGGAACGCGCGGAAGAGGTCCCGGTGGAAGACCGTGACCCTCCTATCAATGTAGAGCCGGTCAACAATGACCCTCCTACGAACGAGGTTCAAGAAGTGACCCTCGACACACTTATGAAGGAGAACCAGCATCTGAAGGCCCTCCTACAGGACCTCCTCCAGGAACGAGACATTCATCCGCAGCAACCTGCTAGGCCTCAGGCCGAAGCTCCAGTACCCCCGGTGGCTCGTGACGCTGCCAACACCTCAGCGGCGATTGCCTGAACCCCACGGGCGACTGGGTTCGGCACGCCCCCGGTTGAGGCTCAACCATGGGCCTCCAACACGCTAGTGCCAGAGAATCTCTTGGCGCAACGCCAGATGATCGAGCGCATTATCGAGATAAAGCTCACCCAGTATGGTGAAGGGGCTGTCACGGTAGATCTCTACAGTGTACCTTACCCGCTCCACCACCAGCTGAAAAAGCCTCCCCTAGAGTACTCCAAGCCCCCGAAGCTGCAAAAGTTCGACGGGCAGGGGTTGCCACATGAACACTTGGCCTACTATGTTACAGCCATGGGTGAGCTCGCGTTGGACGAATCATATCTCCTCCGCTACTTCGCCACTTCGCTCACAGGAACGGCCTTCCAATGGTATTCCCGCCTGAAGCCCAACTCAGTCATCGGCTGGGCGGATCTCCAGAAGAAATTCCTTGACCGCTTCCAAACGGCCGAGCAAAAGCTCTCTCTAACCGAACTCTGTTCTCTTCGGCAGAAAAAGGGCGAGGGCACCCTCGACTTCATCAAAAAATGGCAAGACCTTAGCATGAGGTGTGTCAATCCACCCATTCAAGAGGACGCCATCACCATATGTCGTCGAGGTCTGGCAGCCGAGGTCAGAGAAAAGCTTCTCGGCACCAACATCAAAGGCTTCGATCAACTCAATTCGGCGGTCGCCGAAATAGAGATGTTCTTCGCCGACAACCTGAGCTATACTGCAGCAAAGGGTAAACAAGCGCGAGAACGTCAGACCGGTAAGGAAGTGAATATCATAGAGTTCACCCCTGTCGCCAAGGCCAGTAAGGGGGCCAAATCCAGTGGCTCTGATAAAAAGCCAGTGGATAAGTCGGTTGCTCCCTCCTTCTCGGAGCATATGAAGACACCCTTCTCCTTCAAGAAGGACCACATGAAGATGCTCTTCGACCTCTGCATGGCCCAGAAGATCATCGAACTGCCAAAAATCCGTAAGCCGGACGAGGCCCTGAAGACCGACGATCCCAGTTATTGCCTGTACCATCGCATGCTGGGCCACTCAATTGAAGATTGCTATGTCTTCAAGACGCAGGCACAGAAGTTGATCTGAGATGGTCTCGTCAAAATGAAGAGCAGTCTCGTCGATCCCCCACAACCACACACGTGGGCCAGGCCTGCTAAGGCAGCACGCGTGGCTCACCCCTCGGCCAATGTCATCCACATGATGGCCACATTCTCTCTCTCTGACGATGAGTCAGAGGTGCCCAGGGTTAATCGAAGGGAACGTTCGATCTGGTATCCAGGGTGGAGGCCCTGGCACGATCGGAGACCTCTCTCCTTCCCCAGGGAGAGAACCCGGTGACTCTTTGATATCCTCGTTGAGAGGGGGCCCGTGACTCGCCTACCGACTACACCCATTTGGATCGTAGTCACCCCCAATACTGCCCCTTCCACGCCAGGATCTGCCACCCAATCGAGTCCTGTGAGGAAGTTCAACACCTCATCCAGGAACAGATCCGATGGGAACATATCGATGCAGAAGGAAACTCCATGTCGCTCGTTAGGCTTAGGCAAGCTGTCGATGAAACCCTGAGCCTCTCCAGGGACGCGAGCGGCCGGACTCTCCTCAAGAAAATGGGCACGGGCTGCCTTACCAGCATCCTCCAGAATGGCTCGAGTCATCGACCCTACCCTGCAAAGACACCAGCTCGGAGATATCCTCATCAGGATTTATCAACTCCGGCTCCAGCACCTCTCCCTCCTACTCGCTTGGAGGCGGCTATCGCCAAGAGACAAGAGAAAAATAGGAGGAAGAACCTCAGAAGGCAGCTCGAGAAACAAGCTGAACAAGCAGCCGCCCTACAATCTCTGATCGAGCCAACGCCTCACCAAAGGCTCCAGCGGCTCATTGATGACTTGGAGGAATACGTTCCCCCTCGTCCTACCGGCGCTCTCCCACTCGATAGCTACATCCCGTGGGAAGAAATGCAGAAATGAGCCCGCCTCAGAAATTGGGTCCACGAGATGATCCAAAAGCTCAAGAATGGCGAAAGACTCGTGATCCCCGACGAGCTCTCCTTGTGCTACAAAGATGAGGTGACGTGACACGATCTTCCAAAGTTGAGATTTTCTCCTTGATCTGATCATCTGAGTTTCCATATGTTCTCTAAGATCTGTGTACAATGGTTGTTCCATGAAGTCTCTTGCTCTGGATGCCTCCACCTTGGTGCTATAGCATCAATGTTCAATTGCAACAACTTTAATTGACTAACAAGCTCAGACTCAACTATCCATTTCACCTTTAGAATTTTATCCTTTAAGCCATCAACCACATCTGATGATTTCGACATTCCAGCGTCAAAAATTTCAGCCTTCAGCACCTCCTCTTTCTCCTTCATGAAAGGCCGGATTGATAATTCTCCTGAGCATTGCCCCACTATTCTCCATCATATCTTGCAAGACCCGTGGCCATATACCATGCAACAGGATCTGATCATGGCTTTCCAAAGTTATCACACTTGTTGGACTGAACCTCATAGGTTTTGAAGATGGGAGAGAGATGTGTGGGGGTTCTACAGGTTTAGAAGAAGCTAGGAGAGGGTCGTGAGAGTTGGAGATGAGTGGATATCAAGTTAGGTGGATGTTGATATGAACAGGTTTTACTAGGTTCAGGCATTCTAGAAAGAGGGAGGGTCGACCCATGGTGGGGGGGGGTCTACCCAGTCTACCTGCAGTAGGGTGTATGAGTCTGGGAGGGAGATGAGTGGCGGTACTCTGTTTTTTTGGTTTTTGCAGAACGGTGGTGATTGTGGGTGGTGTATGGAGTTGCTTGAGCTATTGAAAGTTTGGGGGAGGGTGAGAAGGTGATGGGGAAGGTTCATCTACTAGGATTTTTTGGCTAGCAGCGCTGTGGAGAGTGAAGAACTGGGTAATATGATGGGGAGGTGCGACGATAAAGAATGAGTGTGGTTGATGGTGTCACCATCGATGACGGCAACCGGTGTGTTCTTCACAAGTGGAGCAGCCACTGTCGGAGGGGAGGATCGACGTGCTTGGGAAGATAGTCGCCGTCGGGATCACTCTGTGAGCTCACCTTGCCGATACGTGGATGACAGTGGTGACGCGAATGGACGATGGGAACGCTGCGATGTGCTTGGGCCATGGGCAACGTTGGCTAGAGGTGAACTAGACATGGGTTGCATGGTGGGGTGCCATGCTCATCGTGTGGCCTGCCCGAGGCTTACAGTATCCGACGAAGGGTCGGTGGTGGCGAGGACGTCTGGCGATGGCATTGCCGAGGAAGGGGGCAGACACGACTAGTGAGGACCAGTGACGCTGCTACTTGTTTGGCAATGGAGCGAGCTCCAGTGGGTGATCATGCTCGGATGCAGCCTTCGATGGGGAAGGCATGCATTGTGCTCAGACGTGGCCTCCGACGGAGAAGGCAAGCTTCGAGCTTTGTCCCAATGGTGGGATGATCACGTCCTCAGAGTCGGGGTGGCTGGTTGCATCCGGGACTGGCCATCGTGTGTGTCTGTTGTAGGGACGTGAGGCAGCAACAAGGGCTACGTACGTGACTGCCTGGGCATGTCCGCCCTATATTTTGGCTTCTCTCGATAGCAGGGTGGATGGTGGGAGGGGCAGGGTAACAAATGGGCCACGGTGCTGCCTCAGTTGAGAATGGGGGCACCGGCGTGAGTTGTGGGAGAAAGGAATGTGGGGTGCAGGGGGTGAAGAAGGTGGGGCAAAGGGAGCAGCAAGGATGCTGATGGCGATAGGGCCATGGAGGCCTGGACTCGCGTTCATGTCTGGTGCAACGGGAAAGGACCGGAGGCATCTGTTTGCGGCAGTTGGGAGGACCAGCGATGCAGATGGAGGGCTTCACGTGCATGGTGGGATGGCCCCTTGTGTGGGAAGGGAGAAAGATAAAGGGAGGGGTTGTGAGAGTTAATAGAGTTAGGCCTTTTCTGGAGGGGGTGCTTGGAGGTAGAAAGGGGTTGCAGCAAGGGGAGGGCATGGGAACTCGGTGGTTGGGAAGATGATGATATGGGTGTATGGCGATGGTGGCTAGACTAGGTTCTAAGATGAGGTGGGGCTGAAAGAATAGAGACAGGGAAGGGGCAAGCGACGGGTGGGGAAAGGGAGAGTTATGAGGCTATGGAGTAGAGAAGGTAGAGGAGGAAGACGGTGAAAATTGTAGCAGTGGGAGAGGGGAGGGTTGGGCCGCTTCTCACGACCATGGTGACTTGGGCTTCTCACCCACGTCTCACCCCCATCTCCTTCTCGGAGAACACAAACAAGGCTTCACACCTTAAGTGGATAGTTTCCAAAAATTCTAATCAACTTCATTGCTTCTTAAAGAGATGTTACATAACACATTTATAGACTCCAAAAGAAAATCAAAAGACACTCATTAAACTTCAACTAACACCTAACACCTAAGACTCATTATAACTCTCTTGGGAAGACTAAAAGACACAAAATAAAAAAAAGACTCTTACATGATTATTGTAGACATAAAACATGATCCATTAGGCTTAAACATGTTGCCCGATTAACAAAACACGACCATAAATACTAATTCACAACTCTTTTTTTGTTGGAGCCATTTTCCGATCCTGTCAAACCCCTCCACTTGGAGAAGGTTCGACCTCGAACCTTGATTCTCGAATCTGCAGGACCCCGACTTGTTGGGACAAACCGGACGACTTGCTCTGATACCATTTGACGTGACACGATCTTCCGAAGTTGAGATTTTCTCCTTGATCTGATCGTCTGAGTTTCCATATGTTCTCTAAGATCTGTGTACAACGGTTGTTCCATGAAGTCTCTTGCTCTGGATGCCTCCACCTTGGTGCTATAGCATCAACGTTCAATTGCAACAACTTTAATTGACTAACAAGCTCAGACTCAACTATCCATTTCACCTTTAGAATTTTATCCTTTAAGCCATCAACCACATCTGATGATTTTGACATTCCAGAGTCAAAAATTTCAGCCTTCAGTACCTCCACTTTCTCCTTCATGAAAGGCCGGATTGATAATTCTCCTGAGCATTGCCCCACTATTCTCCATCATATCTTGCAAGACCCGTTGCCATATACCATGCAACAGGATCTGATCATGGCTTTCCAAAGTGATCACACTTGTTGGACTGAACCTCATAGGTTTTGAAGATGGGAGAGAGGTGTGTGGGGGTTCTGCAGGTTTAGAAGAAGCTAGGAGAGGGTCGTGAGAGTTGGAGATGAGTGGATATCAAGTTAGGTGGATGTTGATATGAACGGGTTTTACTAGGTTCAGGCGTTCTAGAAAGAGGGAGGGTCGACCCATGGTGGGGGGGGGGGTCGACCCAGTCTACCTGCAGTAGGGTGTATGAGTCTGGGAGGGAGATGAGTGGCGGTACTCTATTTTTTTTGTTTTTGCAGAACGGTGGTGATTGTGGGTGGTGTATGGAGTTGCTTGAGCTATTGAAAGTTGGGGAGAGGGTGAGAAGGTGATGGTGAAGGTTCATCTACTGGGATTTTTAGGCTAGCAGCGCTGTGGAGAGTGAAGAACTGGGTAATATGATGGGGAGGGGCGACGGTGGAGAATGAGTGTGGTTGATGGTGTCACTATCGATGACGGCAACCGGTGTGTTCTTCACAAGTGGAGAAGCCACTGTCGGAGGGGAGGATCGACGTGCTTGGGAAGATAGTGATGGAGGCATCATCCATAATTCCCTTTGGCTAGGGTCTTCTTCACACTCTGGCATCGTTTGAGTTCGGGCCTCTCTCTATAAAGGCCCACTTATCCTTTTTTATGCTATTTACTTGAGTCATTTGATATAATTTTCAGTTTATTTGAGTCATGTCCCTAGGTCTTGCATTTATTTTCTTAAGTATTGAGTGTCATTAGATTGTGTAATGTGCTATTGGGCCCAATTCTTCGGGCTTGGCCCATGAGCCCCCCTACCCCTTCGGTTATTTGTTATTGAGTCTTTTGTTAGGGACTTATTGTAAAATGTGGGTTTCCTATATATAGGGCCCCATTTCCTTCATTTGGAGGTAATGAATGATTCAATACAAAAGATTTTCATTTGAGTGTTCAAACTTAGTTCTAGTGGAGTGAATCCTATAGTTGGGGAGAAGCCCTAGGGGAGTGATTCTCCACCCCACCTGTAAGATCCCAAATTATTTAATTGAGCCCAATATTTCTTATTAAGCTTTTATTAATTGAGAATAGAATTTTATTGAATTAATAATTGAATTTCAGATTTATTAATATTTAATTCGTTAGAAATAGTATGAGTGAAAAATGACTACCTTAGAAAATTCTGTAAAAATAGTAAATATGTTAAGGTCGAGGTAGATAACAACTTTTCCTTCTGGCATTAAGCTATTGTAAATCCGTGGTAAGATCTATTTAGAGTTTAAACCCAAAAGTGCACACTTTTGACCCATACCTAACCCTTAGATTAAAACACGAAATTTGACCTGAATACTCAACCAAATGATCTGAAATCAGTGGCAAATGGAAGGCCACAATGTAAGGAACATTTACCCTCAATCAATTTGAGGTAAACCTAGCCCCAAAACGTGCTGCCGACATAGTTTGGTCAAGTCAAGGATTTCGGCGCCGTTTCTAAACACGTAGCTTGCAGCAGCGAATACTCCCAACTCCGAAGGCTCCAGAAGCTCTATGAGCTATCAAAATGAAGCCCTACGAGTCTTCTTTCATTTGGCTGCTCTGGGGTTCGCTGAAGTTTCAGATATGGGGAGATCTAGCTCGATTTGTGGAGGTGGGTCAGCAGGCCGTTGGCTTCCCTTCATCCTTCTTTGATCCATCGATTGAGGTAGGAATTCTCAACCAAATTTTAATCATGAGTATAGCAAGTTGTTCATCTCGTCGAGATCTATCCATTGGGACTGAAAGCCCCAATTTTCATCAGGTGTGGAGTGAGTTATCACGGGTTTTCTAAGGTGCTGTCCAAGTGTTCTTCATCCTAGGGTTTGAGTTTTCTCTCCCCGATTTGAGGTAGGATCTAACAACCAAACTCTAATTAACTTACATGAAGTAATCGGCATGTTATTATCTTTCATTTAACGTAGAAAGCCCCAAATTCCATTGAGCATGCCTCGTGAATTTTGAATTTTTGTAAGAGCATATCTAGAACATGTTTCATCTAGTGTTCCTTTAAGTCAGAGCTTGATTTCGGGGTAATTTTGAGCCCTGTAACTTGATCTTCATGTAGCATACCATACATGGTTGGATTCATAATCGAGTCAGCTTTCTTTTGACACCAAAAGCCCTAAATTCCGTTGTGTATGTTAAGAGAATTGCATGATTTAGTAGAAGTAGGTCAGGAACTAGGGTTTTCATGAAATTACCATATATAAGTTGAGATTCAATCAATTTATGTAACAATTCGTGTTTCAAAATTGTAGTTTATGACCCTAGAATGTCTATTAATATTCCTAGATCATGTGGTTTTGATTTCAACTCAATTGGACCCCATTTGGATGAGTTTATGTGGTTTCCGGAAGCAACATTCGTTGCTGTTCTTGCAGGGGTCGACCCCAGGGGTCGACCCATTTTCTGGGCAACCCTGCAGGCCCGAGGGTCGACCCCAGGGGTCGTCCCCTCCTGTTCCTGCATGGGGGTCGACCCCAAGGGTCGACCCATCCAGCTCCCTGCATGGGGGTCGACCCATTGCACAGGAATGTAGGGGTCGACCCCAAGGGTCGACCCATCGGAAGGAAATGGTGGGGGTCGACCCCAGGGGTCGACCCATCTTCAAAAATTGCTGGGGTCGACCCATTCAGCTTCCAGACCCCAGTTTTTCAGGGGTCGACCCTAGGGGTCGACCCGTACACCAGAAACCCGATTTCCATCATTTTTCGACCCGAAGATGGATCCGAATCAGTGGGGAATCAACCCATTTAACCTAGACCCACTGAAATTATATTTTTGAAGAACAATTGACCTATTCATGTACCCCCCTTGATTTCAAATTTGCATTGGTCCTTTCTTGCAAACATAGTACAAAACACGATGTTTACCATCTCCATTACAACACTTACATTGGTTAAATAGAAACTCACATAATTAAATGATTAATGGTGTAACTAAAACCCCTGATAATGCATTCTATTTCACCGCTGTGAGAGCTTGTTCTTTACCTCGACAACTTGTTCTAGCTTGTTGGCACTTTGGCTAATACAAATGATAATGGTTAATCATGATATCTTAACTTGGTGATTAGGATTAATATGTTGATTAGCTTGTTTGATTGCTGCTGTTTTATAGTAGCACAACACGATTAACTCTTGTTGTGACTTGGTTTTGATCTCCTTGATGATTATACTTACCTTGAAATTCTGGAAATGAATCTCTTTCCTACTTGAAGTTGTTATTGCTACTTAGTTTAAACCTTGGAATTCTGGCCATAAACTGTGGAAGTCTAGATTCGTGGGATCTTTGATCCAAAGAAATCAATGCCTGGCAAATAATTAAGGGCTCGGTCTAGTCCTGGGAAGAGCGCCCGAACACTACGTGTACCCCCGGGGAGGTGAATGACTAGGTGTGGCATTTGGCACCAGTACTTGACATGTGTTAAATCTAGGACTGTCCACTACTCTCTACATTACTTTCTACTACTTTTCACTTTTCACTCTTCACTGTTCTATACTCTACTTGTTGTTACTTTACTTGCTGATTACTTGGACGTGGAAATGAAATTACATACGTGCTTGACATGACTTGAATTGTCTTGATATGGCCAACTTTTTATCGTTATCTCCTGCAGTAAATTCTTGTCTTACCATTCTATTCATTATATTTCTTGACCTTGCAAGATCTTTGAATTTTGTTTCGTGATATCATCGTTATCTTTTTATTGTTTTATCATTTGTAGCATGACATTTTAAAATGTAATTAAACTGTTAATCACTTATACCTGTCTGTTATTTCCTACTGAGCGTCAGCTCATAGTTGTGTTTTCCCCCCTTTTTTCCAGGCTATTCAGGTGACGCACTTACCGATGGGGAAGGGCAGGAGTGATGTCTTGAGTGTATCAGTTCTAGTGTGTTAGTAGTGTGTTATCTTGCTTTTAGTTGTGTTTTGGAGAGCATTTAGTCTCAGTCATGTTATTGAGCTTTAGTGATTGATTATTCCAGTTGTATTAAGTTGAACATGAGGTTATTGTATCAGTTGTGGTTTGTTAATGATCATTTAGTATTTCCATCTTGTAGCACTTGTGTATTATTTTAGATTAGTTCTCTCTCTTGCCAGCGTGTCTCTAACTGTACGTCCCGATATTTCCGCCTTGTTCGGGGCGTGACAGTTTAGTTGGTATCAGAGCCCTAGGTTTCACATTCCTAGGTTCCCTAAGTTTTAGGTTTTCTTGCATTGCATCCCAATAACCGGTATATCAAAAGGTGTTGTCCGAACGTTAGGCTACGCCTATCGAAAAGGTCGCACACTTGCGCGAGTGGTCTTCGGACCGATTACCTCCGCCAGGTACCGAGTTTTGGTCGTGTCTAGGTGCACTAGATCCCTAACCTTGTGAAAGTTTAAGACCTGACCTGTGAGATTGGGTAGAACTTGGGTTAAGTTCGTTCCTTAATCGTGCTTTATCTATCTTATTGGACCTAAGTAACCTATTTCTCGTGTAGATGGCAGCTGATCGTGCTGAATGGAGGAACCTGCAGCGTACGGTTCAAGGCCTTACTCAGGCCCTTCAGCAAGTAGCTCAGGTAGGAGCGACACAGCATGGCACCGGTGATCTATACCGGAACTTCGGCGGAATGAATCCGCCTAGATTCGCTGGTTCGACTGACCCCGACCAAGCCGAGCACTGGCTAGATGAGATGGGGAGAATCTTTGAAGTTATGCAATGCACCAACCAGGAGCGTGTCCTTTTGTCCACATTTCAACTGGAACATGATGCACGTACTTGGTGGGATTCTATCAAGGCAACTCTCGGTGATCGGCAAGTTATGTGGGAAGAGTTCGAAGAATTCTTCAACAGCAAGTATTTTTCTGATAGAGTGCAAGAGAAGAAAGCGACGGAGTTCGCGGCCCTGAAATAGCGAAGTTTGTCCGTGGCAGAGTATGAGGCTCAATTTGCACGGCTTTCTCGATATGCTACACATCTCATTTCCACCGAGAAGATGAAGGCGAAGCGCTTTCTCAATGGATTGAAGCTTCATTATATCAACCAATTGGCACCGATGGAGATTTCCACGTATTCTGAGGTGGTAAGGAAAGCGCAAGTTCAAAAAGGATACTCTTGAAATGACGGAGAGAATCCGTGGGAAAGGCACCAAGAAAGAATTACCTACGGGTTCCGGGAGTGTCAAACCCGGGTATACCAAGAAGAGGCCTGTTAGTGGACCTGGTTCGTGGAGCGGGTCCGAATCGTGGAAGGGCAAGATGCCGAGGCATGAAGATAAGAAGCCTGGCCCTATTGTTCCATTCAAGGGCGTGTGCAACTATTGTGATCGTCCGGGTCACAAGATAGAGGAGTGCTGGCGCAAGCTAGGCGCCTGTTTGCGATGTGGAAGCAAAGAGCACCGTATCCCCAATTTTCCTCTCATATCGGAGCAAGCTACACCGGCAAAACCTCTAGTCTTCAAGAAACCACAAGGCAAGCTTCAAGCTTTACATGCAGATGAAACTGGGATTTCTGATGATGGCGGACTCGTCGAAGGTAGCCTTACTATAATCGATAAGCCCGCATTTGCTCTCTTTGATACTGGTGCAACACATTCTTTTATTTCACGGAGATTTGCTAAGTCATTAGCTGTGGAACCTGTTTTGATGAATACTCCGTTAGAGATTTCAACCCCTATTGGCACTAGATCAACAATCCAGTATTTCTATCCTTCTAGTAAGGTGATGATTGGTGAGCAGAACTTACCAGCAGATTTGGTCTGCATGGACATGAAGGATTATGATGTAATCCTAGGAGCAGATTGGTTGGCTCGATATGAGGTTAGCGTTCACTGCAGTTCTAGCTCCGTGTCTTTTACTAGGCACCCGAGACTTTCTTTTGTGGGTGTTAAGCATCACAACTCGGTGTCACTTATTTCGGCTCTCCGAGCTGATAAGCTGATGAGACGTGGATGTGAGGCTTTTCTAGCCTTTGTTTGTGCAACCCCTGAGCAGCAGATTGAGATCAAGGACATTCCTGTTGTCCGAGATTTTCCTGATGTCTTTCCGGAGGAACTACCAGGACTTCCGCCTGAGCGGGAAGTTATCTTTTCTATTGATCTTATTCCTGGCACATCTCCTATTTCTAAGGCTCCTTATCGTATGTCTCCTGCGGAACTGAGGGAACTGAAGCAGCAACTGATGGAATTGCTTGAGAAGGGTTTTATTCGTCCTAATACTTCTCTGTGGGGAGCCCCTGTGTTATTCGTCAGGAAGAAAGATGGTTCGATGAGGTTGTGCATTGATTATCGGCAAATAAACCAGCAGACTGTCAAGAATAAATATCCCTTGCCGAGGATTGACGAGTTATTTGACCAGATAGCGGGAGCTCAATATTTCTCTAAGATCGATCTTCGATCTGGATATCACCAGTTGCGGATTAAGGAGGAGGATATCTATAAATCAGCTTTCCGCAGCAGGTATGGTCATTTTGAATTTGTCGTTATGCCTTTTGGTCTAACGAATGCTCCAGCAGCTTTCATGCAGTTGATGAACAATGCATTTCGACCCTATCTTGATCAATGGGTCGTGGTCTTTATTGATGACATCCTGATTTATTCTAAGAATGAGGAGGAGCATGCTGAGCATCTAAGAATGGCATTGCAACTGTTGAGAGATCATCAACTATATGCTAAGTTCAGTAAGTGTGAATTCTGGTTGCAAGAGGTGTCCTTTCTAGGACATATCATTACGAAGAACGGTATTTCTGTTGATCCTTCGAAGGTCGAGGCAGTGAAGAATTGGGAACAACCTACCAGTGTGACAGAAGTTAGAAGTTTTCTAGGCCTGGCAGGTTATTATCGAAGATTTATTCAAGATTTCTCTAAGATTGCGGTACCTATGACAAGATTAACCCGCAAGGAAAATAAGTTTGATTGGTCAGATGATTGTCAACGAAGCTTTCAGACTCTGAAGGAGTGTTTGACTACTGCACCTGTTTTGGCTTTACCTTCTGGTGAAGGAGGATTTGTTGTTTATACTGATGCTTCAGGTATTGGCTTAGGCTGTGTACTCATGCAGCATGGGAAGGTGATTGCCTATTCCTCTAGGCAGTTGAGGAAGCACGAAGATAATTATCCTGTTCATGATTTGGAACTTGCTGCAGTCGTGTTTGCTTTGAAGATATGGAGGCATTACTTATATGGAGAAACCTTCACAGTGTTTTCAGATCATAAGAGTTTGAAGTATTTATTTTCTCAGAAGGAACTCAACATGAGGCAGCGGAGATGGTTGGAGTACTTGAAAGACTTCGACTTCTCGATTGAGTATCATCCTGGCAAAGGTAATGTTGTGGCAGATGCATTAAGCCGGAAGCCGGTAGCTAGATTGTCAAGTCTCATGTTACAAGAATGGAGATTGTTGGAACAATTATCTAGTCTGGATCTTAATATCGACAATGATCGGGTCTTGATTGCTCAGATTCAACTTAAACCTGAATTATTGATAGAGATCAAGTCCTTGCAAGATAATGATCCCGAGTTGGTAGAGATCAAGGGAAGCTTGAGCAGCAGACCTGACTTCATGTTGGCCGATGATGGTAGATTATTATTTAAAGGCAGAACTTGTGTTCCGGATGAGGCTACAATAAAGAACAAAATTCTTGAGGAAGCTCATAGATCCAGATATACCATTCATCCTGGAGGCACTAAGATGTACCGAGATTTGAAAAGGTCCTTTTGGTGGCCGAATATGAAAAGAGAAGTTGCAGATTTTGTGAGTAGATGTTTGGTATGTCAGCAAGTTAAGGCCGAACATTTCAGACCAGCAGGGAAATTGAAACCACTCGACATACCCCAATGGAAGTGGGAAAGCATTGGCATGGATTTCATTATGGGTCTACCTAGGACTCGTGGTGGATTTGATGCGATATGGGTGATTGTCGATCGATTGACAAAGTCGGCTCATTTCTTACCAATTAAGTCCAAGTGGACGATTGATGTATTGGCTGCTTTGTATATAAAGGAAGTGGTGAGATTGCATGGTATCCCAGTGAATATAGTATCTGATCGAGACCCCAGATTTACTTCACATTTCTGGAAGGGACTGCAAGAGTCTTTGGGTACTCGTCTGAATTTCAGTACTGCTTTTCATCCACAGACAGATGGACAGACTGAAAGAACCAATCAGATAGTGGAAGATATGCTGCGAGCTTGCATGATTGATTTCGGTGGTAATTGGAGTGAGCATTTGGCATTAATTGAATTCGCCTACAATAACAGCTATCAGTCTAGTATTCAGATGGCTCCTTTTGAAGCACTATATGGTAGAAGTTGTCGTTCCCCGTTGTGTTGGGACGAGGTAGGTGAGAAACAGTGGCTTGGACCAGATCTTGTTTCGGAATCATCACAGAACATCCGTGTTATCCGAGACCGGTTACAAGTAGCCCAGTCAAGACAGAAGAGTTATGCCGACAACAGAAGGAGAGCATTGGAATTTCAGGTTGGCGAGCATGTGTTCTTAAAGGTCTCTCCGACGAGAGGGATCCGAAGATTTGGCATTCATGGCAAGCTGAGTCCGAGGTACATTGGTCCATTTGAGATTCTAGATAGAGTGGGAGAGGTGGCATACAGACTGGCTTTACCACCGCATTTGTCTGGCGTACACAATGTTTTCCATGTGTCTATGTTGCGGAAATATGTGTACGATCCCACTCATATCATTCAGCAAGTGGATTTTGAACTGAAGGAAGATTTGACCTATGAGGAAAGACCTGTCAAGATTCTGGACCGGAAGCAACAGCAACTCCGGAATCGTTCGATACCGATGGTCAAGATTCAGTGGAGTCGGCGTGGGACCGAAGAAGCTACATGGGAGTCTGAAGAGACTATGCGAAAGCGGTATCCCGATCTATTCTAGGTGAGCGATCTTTTTCTACTCTCAGTTTTAGTGCAGTGAATTTGGAGGACCAAATTCCTTTAAGTAGGGGAGGGTGTAAGACCCCAAATTATTTAATTGAGCCCAATATTTCTTATTAAGCTTTTATTAATTGAGAATAGAATTTTATTGAATTAATAATTGAATTTCAGATTTATTAATATTTAATTCGTTAGAAATAGTATGAGTGAAAATTCGACTACCTTAGAAAAATCTGTAAAAATAGTAAATATGTTAAGGTCGAGGTAGATAACAACTTTTCCTTCTGGCATTAAGCCATTGTAAATCCGTGGTAAGATCTATTTAGAGTTTAAACCCAAAAGTGCACACTTTTGACCCATACCTAACCCTTAGATTAAAACACGAAATTCGACCTGAATACTCAACCAAATGAACTGAAATCAGTGGCAAATGGAAGGCCACAATGTAAGGAACATTTACCCTCAATCAATTTGAGGTAAACCTAGCCCCAAAACGTGCTGCCGACATAGTTTGGTCAAGTCAAGGATTTCGGCGCCGTTTCTAAACACGTAGCTTGCAGCAGCGAATACTCCCAACTCCGAAGGCTCCAGAAGCTCTATGAGCTATCAAAATGAAGCCCTACGAGTCTTCTTTCATTTGGCTGCTGTGGGGTTCGCTGAAGTTTCAGATCTGGGGAGATCTAGCTCGATTTGTGGAGGTGGGTCAGCAGGCCGTTGGCTTCCCTTCATCCTTCTTTGATCCATCGATTGAGGTAGGAATTCTCAACCAAATTTTGATCATGAGTATAGCAAGTTGTTCATCTCATCGAGATCTATCCATTGGGACTGAAAGCCCCAATTTTCATCAGGTGTGGAGTGAGTTATCACGGGTTTTCTAAGGTGCTGTCCAAGTGTTCTTCATCCTAGGGTTTGAGTTTTCTCTCTCCGATTTGAGGTAGGATCTAACAACCAAACTCTAATTAACTTACATGAAGTAATCGACATGTTATTATCTTTCATTTAACGTAGAAAGCCCCAAATTCCATTGAGCATGCCTCGTGAATTTCGAATTTTTGTAAGAGCATATCTAGAACATGTTTCATATAGTGTTCCTTTAAGTCAGAGCTTGATTTCGGGGTAATTTTGAGCCCTGTAACTTGATCTTCATGTAGCATACCATACATGGTTGGATTCATAATCGAGTCAGCTTTCTTTTGACACCAAAAGCCCTAAATTCCGTTGTGTATGTTAAGAGAATTGCATGATTTAGTAGAAGTTGGTCAGGAACTAGGGTTTTCATGAAATTACCATATATAAGTTGAGATTCAATCAATTTCTGTAACAATTCATGTTTCAAAATTATAGTTAATGACCCTAGAATGTCTATTAATATTCCTAGATCATGTGGTTTTGATTTCAACTCAATTGGACCCCATTTGGATGAGTTTATGTGGTTTCCGGAAGCAACATTCGTTGCTGTTCTTGCAGGGGTCGACCCCAGGGGTCGACCCGTCTTCTGGGCAACCCTGCAGGCCCGAGGGTCGACCCCAGGGGTCGTCCCCTCCTGTTTCTGCATGGGGGTCGACCCTAGGGGTCGACCCATTGCGCATGAATGTAGGGGTCGACCCCAGGGGTCGACCCATCTGAAGGAAATGGTGGGGGTCGACCCCAGGGGTCGACCCATCTTCAAAAATTGCTGGGGTCGACCCATTCAGCTTCCAGACCCCAGTTTCTCAGGGGTCGACCCCAGGGGTCGACCCGTACACTAGAAACCCGATTTCCATCATTTTTCGACCCGAAAATGGATCCGAATCAGTGGGGAATCAACCCATTTAACTTAGACCCACTGAAATTATATTTTGGAAGAACAATTGACCTATTCATGTACCCCCCTTGATTTCAAATTTGCATTGGTCCTTTCTTGCAAACATAGTACAAAACACGATGTTTACCATCTCCATTATAACACTTACATTGGTTAAATAGAAACTCACATAATTAAATGATTAATGGTGTAACTAAAACCCCTGATAATGCATTCTATTTCACCGCTGTGAGAGCTTGTTCTTTACCTCGACAACTTGTTCTAGCTTGTTGGCACTTTGGCTAATACAAATGATAATGGTTAATCATGATATCTTAACTTGGTGATTAGGATTAATATGTTGATTAGCTTGTTTGATTGCTGCTGTTTTACAGTAGCGCAGCACGATTAACTCTTGTTGTGACTTGGTTTCGATCTCCTTGATGATTATACTTACCTTGAAATTCTGGAAATGAATCTCTTTCCTACTTGAAGTTGTTATTGCTACTTAGTTTAAACCTTGGAATTCTGGCCATAAACTGTGGAAGTCTAGATTCGTGGGATCTTTGATCCAAAGAAATCAATGCCTGGCAAACAATTAAGGGCTCGGTCTAGTCCTGGGAAGAGCGCCCGAACACTACGTGTACCCCCGGGGAGGTGAATGACTAGGTGTGGCATTTGGCACCAGTACTTGACATGTGTTAAATCTAGGACTGTCCACTACTCTCTACATTACTTTCTACTACTTTTCACTTTCCACTCTTCACTGTTCTATACTCTACTTGTTGTTACTTTACTTGCTGATTACTTGGACGTGGAAATGAAATTACATACGTGCTTGACATGACTTGAATTGTCTTGATATGGCCAACTTTTTATCGTTATCTCCTGCAGTAAATTCTTGTCTTACCATTCTATTCATTATATTTCTTGACCTTGTAAGATCTTTGAATTTTGTTTCGTGATATCATCGTTATCTTTTTATTGTTTTATCATTTGTAGCATGACATTTTAAAATATAATTAAACTGTTAATCACTTATACCTGTCTGTTATTTCCTACTGAGCGTCAGCTCATAGTTGTGTTTTCCCCCCTTTTTTCCAGGCTATTCAGGTGACGCACTTACCGATGGGGAAGGGCAGGAGTGATGTCTTGAGTGTATCAGTTCTAGTGTGTTAGTAGTGTGTTATCTTACTTTTAGTTGTGTTTTGGAGAGCATTTAGTCTCTGTCATGTTATTGAGCTTTAGTGATTGATTATTCCAGTTGTATTAAGTTGAACATGAGGTTATTGTATCAGTTGTGGTTTGTTAATGATCATTTAGTATTTCCATCTTGTAGCACTTGTGTATTATTTTAGATTAGTTCTCTCTCTTGCCAGCGTGTCTCTAACTGTACGTCCCGATATTTCCGCCTTGTTCGGGACGTGGCAGTTTAGTTGGTATCAGAGCCCTAGGTTTCACATTCCTAGGTTCCCTAAGTTTTAGGTTTTCTTGCATTGCATCCCAATAACTGGTATATCAAAAGGTGTTGTCCGAACGTTAGGCTACGCCTATCGGAAAGGTCGCACACTTGCGCGAGTGGTCTTCGGACCGATTACCTCCGCCAGGTACCAAGTTTTGGTCGTGTCTAGGTGCACTAGATCCCTAACCTTGTGAAAGTTTAAGACCTGACCTGTGAGATTGGGTAGAACTTGGGTTAAGTTCGTTCCTTAATCGTGCTTTATCTATCTTATTGGACCTAAGTAACCTATTTCTCGTGTAGATGGCAGCTGATCGTGCTGAATGGAGGAACCTGCAGCGTACGGTTCAAGGCCTTACTCAGGCCCTTCAGCAAGTAGCTCAGGCAGGAGCGGCACAGCATGGCACCGGTGATCTATACCGGAACTTCCGCGGAATGAATCCGCCTAGATTCGCTGGTTCGACTGACCCCGACCAAGCCGAGCACTGGCTAGATGAGATGGGGAGAATCTTTGAAGTTATGCAATGCAACAACCAGGAGCGTGTCCTTTTGTCCACATTTCAACTGGAACATGATGCACGCACTTGGTGGGATTCTATCAAGGCAACTCTCGGTGATCGGCAAGTTATGTGGGAAGAGTTCGAAGAATTCTTCAACAGCAAGTATTTTTCTGATAGAGTGCAAGAGAAGAAAGCGACGGAGTTCGCGGCCCTGAAACAGCGAGGTTTGTCCGTGGCAGAGTATGAGGCTCAATTTGCACGGCTTTCTCGATATGCTACACATCTTATTTCCACCGAGAAGATGAAGGCGATATTTCCGTCTTGTTCGGGGCGTGACACCACCTCTCTCTCTATCCCTCTTTCTCTCTCCTTGGTTTGCCCCTTTCCTCTCTCCTCCTCCTCCCAACCACCTCCAACCCCCACCTACCTCCATTAAGGCCCCTCCACTTCCCCACACCCCATTTACTTCCCCCCTAGTTCCAAGGTAGAGCCCTCCCCATTCCAACACCATCTCCCCCATTCCAACCAAATCTTCCCCATTCCAACACAATCACCCCTCTTCCCCACACCATCTCCCATCTTCCAAGACCATTTTGAATTTGAATTCCCCTTCCCTCCAAGTCTTTGGCCGCCCCCCTCCCATCTCCATTAGGCTAGGTCGCCCCTTTCTCCACCCATTCTCCACCACCCTTGCATACCCCACCCCTCTTCCTCTAGCTGAAAACCTGCGACCTCCCCTTCTTCCTCCACCTCCCCTCAACCATTTGCACCCTTCCACACCTCCCATACCTCCCCCCACCATTCTTCATCCACCCCTTCACCATAAACTATCCCCTTCTTCTTCTTTTAGGGTCACTTGGAGGCTATGTCAAAGCTGCTGTTTGCAGTCCAGAAGTAGCAGCTGAATCAGCAACTTTCAGCGGCCACCACGACCTCCTCCGGATGAGTTTGAAGACCCAAGAGCCACCGTTGGAAGCGTCTACCAGTCTCCTTTTCAACAGAAGTGGTTTCCTCTTCTTCCGATCTGTGTGCTGCTCAAAAGCTCCGTTCTCCCACCACTGCACATAGCTATCCATGCTGAGTACCAGAACTGGACTAGAAGCTATGCCACGACGAACCTCGGAGGAATCAGCCCACAAGCGCTTCTACAAAGTTCTTCTCCTTTCTGTCTACTTTCAGAATCAAGAAGCGGAATCCCGTTCGGCATCTGGTAGCAGAAGTTATCATTTTTCTTCCTCAACTCCATCGTCCTGCTACCCACAGTCTGCAACGACCAGTCGCCATTGTTCTTCATCCCCTAGTCTTCTCCGACGTCGGTTGGTTTCCTCGTTAGTTTTTCTTCAAAGAGGACTCGTCCACGATTCCAACGACTCCAACAGCGCTTGATTCCGAGGTCGGGAGCTGCTGGGGCGTTCTCTGCAATCTGCTGTTAGAAGTCTGCAACTGCAGGTCCGAGAATCTGAAGCTCTGTTCAAACCTCCTCCTGGTCAGCAGCAGCTCCAGAAGAAATTAAAGAAATTCTGAGGCATTCCTTTCCCAGCTACGAAGAGTTCCCCACTGGTCTCGGCCTTGGCAAAATTCCTGATCGAGTTCTGCAGCTTCAACACCATCTGTCAGTCCCCTATTGCAGAGGGCAGACAAATTTGGCATCACCACTTCTATATCGTTTTAGCCCTAGTTTTCCCCACCCCACTTGGCCGGCTGAAGGCCCCTCCCTGTGCGGAGGTAGTTTTGATTGTAATCCATTTACCCCCACCCCAAGATCCCCCTCCTGTGAGAGGTGTAGTATTGTACTCATTTGGGCAGGTCAAGCTACCCCGGCGCGACGTGTGGGGATCCACCCGCCTCCCCGCTCGCCCTCGTCTCCGACCGGGACCGATTTCTTCAAACCGGTCGAGTAAGTGCTCTAAACCCTTGCTCATTGTGCTTGTCTTTCAATATTAGTTCTTAATTCCACTGGTTATGCGAGTGAGAGCCCGATCCTCAAGCCCCGTTGTCTTGAGTGATCACCGTGGGAGAAGTGCAACCGGTGCCTTTGGCACTTTGTCGGCCCCCTTGAATTGGGCCTCCACATCCATTGGGAATCCCATCTTGGCCCTGCTGGCCCTCTACCAACAAGGGCCCAACCCCTCAACCTCACCTTGGCATTGCCAAGTTACCCCGGGCTTGGGTGAGTGTTGATAGAGCGGTGGCCCAATTCGGCCCATTTGAATGCGATTGTGCTTGCTTGCATTAGGTCCGAGGTTGTGTCACATCAATTGGTATCAGAGCAAGTCATTGACTTGTCTCTATCAAGTCTAAGTTCTAGGACCATTGCATTGTGTGTCCAACATCTTTGGCCCCTTGCCTTGCATGTCCACCCGTAGTGGTGCTAGTTACCTATCCGATCCTTCATCTTCAAATCCACCCATGGATCCCCATCCTCAACTCAATCAAGATGCTCCTAGGGAGGAACCTCAAGGTCAAATGAGTAGGGTAGATGCTGCCCTTACCAACATTCTTGCCCAACTTGAGTCCCTTACCACTCGAATTGCTCGGCTTGAAGAGCATGAGTTCCACCCAAGGGACAATGAGCCTAGAGTCCACCCTCCACATGTTGAGCCTCCTAGGGAAGACCCTCATCCAAGGAATAATGAGCCAAGAGTTCATCCACCACATGGTGAGTTACATAAGAATGAGTTCCACCTAAGAAACAATGACCCAAGAGTCCACCCTCCACATATTGAGCCTCATAGGGATGAGTTCCATCCTAGGAACCATGGACCAAGAGCCTATCATCCACATGCTGAAATTTATAGGGAGGACTTGGATCATGACCCTTACCATGACCATGAGTGACCCTGACACCATCTAATTTATGAAAGGCGTCCACGGGACGACCCGGATGACCCTCTCTTAAGGATGATTAAAGTAGAGGCCCCAAACTTTGATGGTTCCCATGAACCAAGTGTCTACTTAGAGTGAGAAACCGCCATGGACCAATACTTTGAATGGTACCCTATGTCCGACCAAAGGAGGGTAAGGTTGGCCAAAATGCATCTCATCAAATTAGCCAAAACTTATTGGTTAAACCAAGAAGGTCTAAGATAGGCGGGGAGAGCCTATTGATACTTGGGAGGGTATGAAGAACCAACTTAGGAACAAATACCTTCCCCAATCCTACCATCAAATGCTCTTAGATGAATGGCAAAGCCTCACCCAAGAAGGGAAGACCGTGGTTGAATACATTGAGAAGTTTGACTCCTATCTTTTGAAGTGTGGAGTTCTGAGGACCCGGAAGTTACCTTGTCTCGCTTTAGGAATGGACTTCAAAGTCACATCAAGAGAGAGATTTTTATGAGAGATATTGATAACCTTGAGATAGCTTATCAAATAGCTAGGGATGTAGAAAGATTCTCTAGGATCCCTCGATTTGCTACTCCCCGATCGGTCGATCCCAAAAACATGGGACCACGGCCCATTCCGGCCACTCCCATAAAAGCCCATAATCCAAGTGGGAACACCCCATTAAGGCCTTACAACCCTCCTCCCACCATCACTCCAAACAAACCCACCCCTAGTCACCCCCTCCCACGGAGGGAAGACATTCCCAAAGGCCCAAATGTAGGAACTACTTCGGGTAGCGGGCGTCAACAATGCTTTAGGTGTCAAGGGTTTGGCCACTTTGCGGGACAATGTCCATCCAAGGGATTATCTAGCTTGCTTATTGAGGAAGAAGCTCCACCCCAAAAGGAACTTGAGGATGTCGTTGAGGACCATGAAGCCTCACTAGATTGGGAAGAGGAGTATGAAGCCCAATACCTAGAGTCGGGTCTAGATCACTCCACTCCATCTACCAACTCTCATCTAGGAGTGATTAGATGCACCCTCACAAAACCCCAAGAAGAGAATTGGCGTCGAACTTCAATCTTTCACACCTTTGTCAAAATAGGGAGCCATGTAAGGAAAGTGATCTTGGATAGTGGGAGTTGTGTCAATACCGTATCACCCGATACCGTCAAGCTTCTTGGGCTAGCTATCACCCCTCACCCAAGTCCATACCGGGTCTCATGGATCAACAACAACTCCATCCCGGTCAACACTCAATGTCTTGTGCCCCTCACCTTCTCTTCATACCATGGTCAAATATGGTGTGACATCATACCCATAGAAGTAGGTAGCATCCTACTAGGAAGACCTTGGCTTTATGATGTAGATGCCACCATCTTGGGTAGGAGCAACAAATGCACCTTTGAACATGAGGGTAAGACTATCCGTCTTAACCCCTCCCCACCTCGTCCCATGACCAAGAGGGACACTCCCCCTCAAGGATAACACCCCACCACCATACAAGTCTCGGGGAACTCCACCCCTCCAACCCCATCCCTCACCCAAACTCCCAAACAAAGTGGGACCTCGGGGTTTGCCAAGGGTCTTCATCTCATCACTAGGAAAGAACTTGAAGAGGAGATAGTTCAAGGAGTACCACTATGTGCGGTGGTCATTTGCCTAGGAGAACCCACTTCCACCAATCCACATCCCATAGAAATCCAACAACTCCTAGAAGAATTCCATGATGTGTTCCCAACAGAGCTCCCGGACCAACTCCCTCCCATGCGGGATGTGCAACATGCAATTGATCTAGTCCCGGGGGCCACTCTCCTAAACCTTCCTCATTATCGCCTCAATCCCACGGAACATGCCGAACTTCGGAGGCAAATAGAGGAACTCATTAGGAAGGGCTTCATTAGCATTAGCAAAAGCCCATGTGCCGTCCCAGCCCTTCTAACTCCCAAGAAGGATGGGTCATGGCGAAAGTGTGTGGATAGTAGGGCCATTAACAAAATCACCGTCAAGTATAGGTTTCCCATCCCTAGGCATGATGACATGCTTGATATGTTAGCCGGAGCCACAATTTTCTCCAAAATTGACCTTAAGAGTGGCTATCACCAAGTTAGGATAAGGCCCGGGGATGAGTGGAAAACGGCTTTCAAAACCAAAGATGGTCTCTTTGAATGGTTAGTCATGCCTTTTGGGCTTTCAAATGTCCCAAGTACTTTCATGCGTCTTATGACGGAGGTCCTTAGGCCATTCATTGGGATCTTTATAGTGGTCTACTTTGATGACATACTCATCTATAGTCAATCCCAAGAGGCCCACCTTGACCACCTTAGGCAAGTTTGTACCATCCTTCGACAAGAGAGCCTATTTGCCAACTTAGGAAAGTGCCACTTCATGACCACCTCCCTCACCTTCCTAGGATTTGTGGTGTCCACCAAAGGCGTCTCCATGGATCCCGACAAGGTCCAAGCTATTATTGATTGGCCAGAACCCCACACCCTTCATGAGGTCCGAAGTTTACATGGGTTGGCAACATTCTATAGGAGGTTTATTCGTGGATTTAGCACTATCACTAGCCCAATCACCGATTGTCTCAAGAAGGGGACTTTTGTATGGACCAAATCAGCCTCTAAAGCCTTCCAAGAACTTAAGGAGAAGTTGACCTAAGCCCCGGTCCTATGCCTTCCCGATTTCTCTAAAGTCTTTGAAGTCACATGTGATGCATCCGGGATAGGGATAGGAGGGATCCTTAGTCAAGAGGGACACCCGATAGCCTTCTTTAGTGAGAAGCTATGTGATGCTAGGACTAGATACTCCACTTATGACAAAGAGTTCTATGCCGTGGTGCAGTCCCTCCGACATTGGAGGCACTACTTGTTACCCAAAGAGTTTGTCATCTTTTCCGACCATGAGGCCCTCAAATACCTCAACTCCCAACAAAAGCTAAATACCCGACATGCCCGATGGGTTGAGTTCATCCAATCCTACACTTTTGTCATCAAACATAAAGCCGGGAGTGAGAATCGAGCGGCGGATGCCCTTAGTAGGAAAGTTTCCTTGTTATCCACTATCCAAGTGGAAGTGAGCGGATTTGATAGGATCAAGGATGAGTACCCTAGCTGCCCCGACTTTGGGCACATCTATACCACCTTGACCACCCATTCTAGCAAGGAACATGAGGGATTTGTCATAGAGGATGGGTTCCTCTTCAAGGGACCAAAGCTTTGCATTCCACGGACCTCACTCCGCGGCTTCTTGATTTGGGAATTACATGCGGGAGGGCTAGCTGGTCATTTTGGAATCCACAAAACCATTGCTCTAGTTGAGGGACAGTTTCATTGGCCAAGTCTCAAGAGAGATGTAGGCAAGATAGTGGGTCAATGCCGAACATGTGCTTCGGCCAAACAGGTGAAACAAAACACTAGCCTATATACCCCACTCCCCATCCCCGACCGTCCATGGCAAGACTTGAGTATGGACTTTGTGCTAGGATTACCCAAGACTCAAAAAAGGCATGACTCCATCTATGTGGTGGTTGATAGATTCTCCAAAATGGCCCATTTCATCCCATGCTCCAAAACCTCCGATGCCTCCCATGTGGCCCGATTGTTCTTTGATGAGGTTGTCCGTCTCCACGGGCTACCTAAGACCATAGTCTCCGATAGGGATGTCAAATTCACTAGCTACTTTTGGAAAACTCTTTGGCACATGATGGGTACCCTCCTCAAATTCTCCACTGCCTACCACCCCCAAACAGATGGCCAAACCGAAGTTGTCAATCGGAGTCTAGGGAACCTTCTTAGGTGTCTTGTTGAGGATCGCCCCGAAAATTGGGATCTCATCTTACCCCAGGCTGAATTTGCATATAACAACTCCATCAATAAGTCCATAGGGATGAGTCCATTTGAAGCCGTGCATGGATACAAATCAAGAAAGCCTTCCGATCTCATTCCCCTTCCTCAGCATGCTAGAGTGTCCATTTCAGCCGAGTCTTTTGCACAACATATTAGAGAATTGCATGAAGAAATTCGCAAGCACATTAGCAAAAAGAATGAGCCTTATAAAAGGCTGGCCGACTCTCATCGGCGTCACCAAGAATTCCATGTGGGTGACTTTGTGATCGGAAGGACAGAGAGGCTCTCCCCGGGAGCCAATTCTAAACTGAGGCCACGTGGGGCTGGTCCCTTCCAGGTCTTGAGGCGCATTGGTGCAAATGCCTACGAGTTATATCTCCCTGAGGAGTATGGAATAAGTCTCACATTCAATGTCGCCGACCTAGTGCCATATAAGGGACCCACGGTGGTACCTAGTGAGGAGATTGAGCCTACTTCTTCCCTTGAGAGAGCACCAGCCCGTGAGGAGAGACCACCAGCCAAGAGAGCCCAGCGTGAATAAATTGAACAAATATTGGATGAACAAGTCACTACCACTCGGAGCAAGGTATATGAGCGCTATCTCGTCAGGTGGAAGGATCGGCCTCCTTCGGAGGATTCTTGGGTGACTCGGGAGGATCTCCAGCGGTTGGATCCGGACCTCCTCGAGCAGTACCACAGCCGGATGGACCCCTACTTGACGGAGTCGAGCTCTTCACAGCCCAGGGGATTTGATGGAGACATCATCCACAATTCCCTTTGGCTAGGGTCTTCTTCACACTCCGGCATCGTTTGAGTTCGGGCCTCTCTCTATAAAGGCCCACTTATCATTTTTTATGCTATTTACTTGAGTCATTTGATGTAATTTTCAATTTATTTGAGTCATGTCCCTAGGTCTTTTATTTATTTTCCTAAGTATTGAGTGTCATTAGATTGTGTAATATGCTATTGGGCCCAATTCTTCGGGCTTGGCCCATGAGCCCCCCTACCCCTTCGGTTATTTGTTATTGAGTCTTTTGTTAGGGACTTATTGTAAAATGTGGGTTTCCTATATATAGGGCCCCATTTCCTTCATTTGGAAGTAATGAATGATTCAATACAAAAGATTTCTATTTGAGTGTTCAAACTTAGTTCTAGTGGAGTGAATCCTATAGTTGGGTGAGAAGCCCTAGGGGAGTGATTCCCCACCCCACCTCTCTCTCTATCCCTCTTTCTCTCTCCTTGGTTCGCCCCTTTCCTCTCTCCTCCTCCTCCCAACCACCTCCAACCCCCACCTACCTCCATTAAGGCCCCTCCACTTCCCCACACCCCATTTACTTCCCCCCTAGTTCCAAGGTAGAGCCCTCCCCATTCCAACACCATCTCCCCCATTCCAACCAAATCTTCCCCATTCCAACACAATCACCCCTCTTCCCCACACCATCTCCCATCTTCCAAGACCATTTTGAATTTGAATTCCCCTTCCCTCCAAGTCTTTGGCCGCCCCCCTCCCATCTCCATTAGGCTAGGTCGCCCCTTTCTCCACCCATTCCCCACCACCCTTGCATACCCCACCCCTCTTCCTCCAGCTGAAAACCTGCGACCTCCCCTTCTTCCTCCACCTCCCCTCAACCATTTGCACCCCTCCACACCTCCCATACCTCCCCCCACCATTCTTCATCCACCCCTTCACCATATACTATCCCCTTCTTCTTCTTTTAGGGTCACTTGGAGGCTATGTCAAAGCTGCTGTTTGCAGACCAGAAGTAGCATCTGAATCAGCAACTTTCAGCGGCCCCCACGACCTCCTCCGGACTAGTTTGAAGACCCAAGAGCCACCGTTGGAAGCGTCTACCAGTCTCCTTTTCAACAGAAATGGTTTCGTCTTCTTCCGATCTGTGTGCTGCTCAGAAGCTTCGTTCTCACACGACTGCGCATAGCTGTCCCTGCTGAGTACCAGAACCGGATTACAAGCTCTGCCACGACGAACCTCGGAGGAATCAGCCCACAAGCTCTTCTACAAAGTTCTTATCCTTCCTGTCTACTTTCCGAATCAAGAAACAGAATCCCGTTCGGCATCCGGTATCAGAAGTTATCATTTTTCTCCCTCAGCTCTGTTGTCTTGCTACCCACAGTCTGCAACGACTAGTAGCCATTGTTCTGCATCCCCTAGTATTCTCCGATGTTGGTTAGCTTCCCCGTCAGTTTTTCTGCGAAGAGAACTCGTCCACGATTCCAACGACTCTAACGGTGCTTGATTCTGAGGTCGTGAGCTGCCGGGGCGTTCTCTGCAATCTTCTGTTAGAAGTCTGCAACTGCAGGTCCGAGAATCTGAAGCTCTGTTCAAACCTCCATCCTGGTCAGCAGCGGCTCCAGAAGAAATTAAAGAAATTCTGAGGCATTCCCTTCCCTGCTATGAAGAGTTCCCCACTAGTCCCGCCCTTGGCAAAATTCCTGATCGAGTTCTGCAGCTTCAAAACCATCTGTCAGTCCCCTATTGCAGAGGGCAGACAGATTTGGCATCACCACTTCTATATCATTTTAGCCCTAGTTTTCCCCACCCCACTTGGCCGGCTGAAGGCCCCTCCCTGTGCGGAGGTAGTTTTGATTGTAATCCATTAACCCCCACCCCAAGATCCCCCTCCTGCGAGAGGTGTAGTATTGTACTCATTTGGGCAGGTCAAGCTACCCCGGCGCGGCGTGTGGGATCCACCTGCCTCCCCGCTCGCCCTCATCTCCGACCGGGACCGGTTTCTTCAAACCGGTCGAGTAAGTGCTCTAAACCCTTGCTCATTGTGCTTGTCTTTCAATATTAGTTCTTAATTCCGCTGGTTATGCGAGTGAGAGCCCGATCCTCAAGCCCCGTTGTCTTGAGTGATCACCGTGGGAGAAGTGTAACCGGTGCCTTTGGCACTTTGTCGGCCCCCTTGAATTGGGCCTCCACATCCATTGGGAATCCCATCTTGGCCTTGCTGGCCCTCTACCAGCAAGGGCCCAACCCCTCAACCTCACCTTGGCATTGCCAAGTTACCCCGAGCTTGGGTGAGTGTCGATAGAGCGGTGGCCCAATTCTGCCCATTTGAATGCGATTGTGCTTGCTTGCATTAGGTCCGAGGTTGTGTCACATCAGATAGTCGCCGTCGGGATCACTCTGTGAGCTCACCTTGCCGATACGTGGATGACAGTGGTGACGCAAACGGACGACGGGAACGCTGCGATGTGCTTGGGCCATGGGCGACGTTGGCTGGAGGTGAACTAGACGTGGGTTGCATGGTGGGGTGCCATGCTCATCGTGTGGCCTGCCCGAGGCTTGCAGTATCCGATGAAGGGTCGGTGGTGGCGAGGACGTCTGGCGATGGCATTGCCGAAGAAGGGGGCAGACACGACTGGTGAGGACCAGTGACGCTGCTACTTGTTTGGCAATGGAGCGAGCTCCAGTGGGTGATCGTGCTCGGATGTGGCCTTCGACGGGGAAGGCATGCATCGTGCTCGGACGTGGCCTCCGGCGGAGAAGGCAAGCTTCGAGCTTTGTCCCAATGGTGGGATGATCACGTGCTCGTAGTCGGGGTGGCTGGTTGCATCCGGGACCGTCCATCATGTGCGTCCGTTGTAGGGACGCGAGGTAGCAATAAGGGCTACGTACATGACTGCCTGGGCATGTCCGCCCTATATTTTGGCTTCTCTCGATAGCAGGGTGGACGGTGGGAGGGGCAGGGTAACAAATGGGCCACGGTGCTACCTCAGTTGAGAATGGGGGCACCAGCGTGAGTTGTGGGAGAAAGGAATGTGGGGTGCAGGGGGTGAAGAAGGTGGGGCAAAGGGAGCAGCAAGGATGCTGATGGCGGTAGGGCCATGGAGGCCTGGACTCGCGTTCATGTCTGGTGCAACGGGAAAGGGTCAGAGGCATCTGTTTGCGGCAGTTGGGAGGACCAACGATGCAGATGGAGGGCTTCACGTGCATGGTGGGATGGCCCCTTGTGTGGGAAGGGAGAAAGATAAAGGGAGGGGTTGTGAGAGTTAGATAGAGTTAGGCCTTTTCTGGAGAGGGTGCTTGGAGGTAGCAAGGGGTTGCAGAAAGGGGAGGGCATGGGAACTCGGTGGTTGGGAAGATGATGATATGGGTGTACGGCGATGGTGGCTAGACTAGGTTCTAAGATGAGGTGGGGCTGAAAGAATAGAGACAGGGAAGGGGCAAGCGACGGGTGGGGAAAGGGAGAGTTATGAGGCTATGGAGTAGAGAAGGTAGAAGAAGAAGATGGTGAAAATTGTAGCAGTTGGAGAGGGGAGGGTTGGGCCGCTTCTCACGACCATGGTGACTTGGGCTTCTCACCCACGTCTCACCCCCATCTCCTTCTCGGAGAACACAAACAAGGCTTCACACCTTAAGTGGATAGTTTCCAAAAATTCTAATCAACTTCATTGCTTCTTAAAGAGAGGTTACATAACACATTTATAGACTCCAAAAGAAAATCAAAAGACACTCATTAAACTTCAACTAACACCTAACACCTAAGACTCATTATAACTCTCTTGGGAAGACTAAAAGACACAAAATAAAAAAAAAAACTCTTACATGATTATTGTAGACATAAAACATGATCCATTAGGCTTAAACATGTGGCCCGATTAATAAAACACGACCATAAATACTAATTCACAACTCTTTTTTTGTTGGAGCCATTTTCCGATCCCGTCACGAGGAGATCACCACAGAGCAGCTAGAAGAAATGCTTCGGCGCTGCGCCTGCAACATGGTGGCCATTCCACCTCAGGACAACATCAACGCTTCTCGATGAGGCGAGTCAATAGCCTCCGGGACAAGACAAAGGGCTACTGCCCCTCTTGGGCTGCAGCCAGCTCCAGAGCACACCGGTCGCGATCGAGGTCGTGGCCGAGGACGCGGTATAGGTCGTGGGAGAACTCTTGAGTTACCCCTCTCTCCGTCATCTTTCGACCCAGGGCGAATCATCCTCTTTCGAGGAGAGGAGCCGGCTCCCATCCTGGAAGTTGAAATTTGGATCAGACCCGGTGTCTTCGATCCTTCTGGCATTGGCAAGACTACTGCCAGTCTCCCAGCCCCTGCACCAGTATCGGCTTCTGTGGTAAAACAAGCGAGACCGTACGGTAAGGACGACCCAGCCCGCCAATCACCCCCAGAAGAGCCGTCATTGGCATCCCTGTTCCAAGAGCCCGCTGGCGACCGAGGTCAATCTGATCCCGGTGGTAAGGGCAAGGCAGTGCAAATTCCCGATGGGGAATAGCACGGCAGCTCGCAGAAGGTTCAACCTGACATGCTACCCTCTCTGGAGGATGCTCGAGCCCGAGCTGACCGGAAGGTCCTCCACCAGATGAAACGCTTCCCTACTAGCATTTCAATTTGGGAAGCCATCGCTTGGAGTAAAGACCTAAGAGAAACCCTTATCAAAATACTCCAAGAGCAGGAAGTTTATGAAGCGCATGCCGTAGAAATGAAGGCGGCTGCCTATGGAGCCTTCGCAGCCACTATCACCTTCACGGAGAAAGACATGTTGCTTTCCCCTCCGTGCCACAATAGTCCTCTCTACATGAAGGGGAAGATCAAAGGGCATGATGTGAACCGGATCCTAGTGGACGCTGGTGCCGCAGTCAACAGCATGCCGCTCAAGACCTTCAAGTCTCTATATCTGACCCCATACCTCCAGAAGGTTCAAGCGGTCAAGATATCCGACTTCAACCAGAATACCGAGGACGTCCTCGGCCGAGTGGACGTCGATCTGGTGCTCGATGATTTCGCCTCGAAGGTGACATTCTACATCATCGACTCCAACACGTCTTATAAGATGCCATTGGGTAGACCCTAGCTCCATGAAAACTAGGTCGTCTCGTCAACTCCCCACCAATGCATCAAGTATGCCAAGGACGGAGAGCAACATAAGGTCTTTGCAAACCTATCACCGTTCACACCGGTAGAATGCAACCTGGCCGACACAGTGCTCTACTTCAAGGGGATTGGTCGTACCTTATGATCCAGAGCAAAAGCAACGGCTGGCTCTCAGAGGAAGATGATGATGATCTTTTCTCTGTTGACGAGGAAAAGGCCAAGCTTCACCAGCTGCGCCTCGATTCCAAGTCAACCCAGGATCACCCTGAGAGGCGCCAGATCGACTTCAAGGCTAATATATTTAGCCGAGCTATCGGCAAGAGTATATGCTTGCCACCAGAATGCATCCAGCTTCCGTGTGCATCCGAGGAGCACAGCGTCGAGCCGCTAACGACATTCATTGACACCTTCAAGCGACAATGCCGAAACAAGAAGAAGGCTAACAGGGACAAACCTGAGAAAGGTCCTGACTCTTACCTGGTGCAGCTCCTACCGCGCCTGTCACTTCCCCGCTCGGGGTCGGTGAAGGTAACCTCTCCTCCACCCTGGCAGTGTCCTCTGCCAGAGTCAGAGAGGGTTGAGACTCCCCTGCAACCCGGTCCTCCCCAATGGCCATTGGGGTAACAGAGGGCTCCTCCTGACCCTCCTCAACGGGAGCCTACGTGTGCTCTTCCTCAGTCTCCAGTCCTGGACATAACACACAAAAATGTCAGCACTCTGCCGCAACTTCTGTATCAAAGCCAGTGCGGAGGCAAGAAGAAGCCGCATATACCTTCCAATGCCGCCTCCATCTCGGCATCCCCGGCAGAAGAGGCCTCGGAGGAGGAAGAAGAACTCGAGCTCGAGCTCTCGTCAATCTCCATCGTGGCGCTGCCACACTCTGAAGAGCCAGACGAGCTCTCCGATGAACCCCTGGTCATGGGCAAATCAAGGGCACCTATACATCGGGATACCAGATTATACCATTATCAAGTCCAGCCTCACATCAAGATAGCTCCCTAGTCAAAGATGCAAGGGAAGAAGCTCACCAGCCGGGGCCTCCCCTTCAGAAACCCCCTCGATGTCGAAAAACTCCTTGTCGCCCCCAGCAGTAGCTGCGATGGGAGGTTCATCTCCTGATAGCCGATCCGTATCCCGAGGGAGCTCTCCTTCCTCTAGAGGGGAAGAGGTACCTACAATCCATCCCGGTCAAAGCTCAACACAGGTGGGAAAGTTAAATAATCCACCCTAGATCGATCAAGTGCTCAGTTACATACCTGATAGTCCCACACTAGAGGACTCCACCAGCCCCACCGTATAGGCCGACACTATGATCGGCAAAGGTGGGAGAGGCACCCACGTCAGCAACGGCGCTGGTCTACCCGACGGGTCCTCGACAGTGGTTCGGGGCAAGGAAGTCACCGGTCCGGGCTCATCTCTGAAAGATGGCAGGGCCACTGACGGGCCGGCATCCGCCAATTCCCGAATCATCTCCAGGGTCGTCGCCACGTCCTCACCTGCCAAATCAGCAACATTAATCAAGTCAATACATTTGGCTTGTCGAAAAAAGAACTCAACAGCAACGAGAAGATCCCCTCAACGGCAATCGGGCACTCACCCTGACAACTGCTGGCCACCGTGGGCCCTGGCTCGTTGGCCGGGCCAGGCACTTCACCCTGTGTCCCAGCAGGGGCCTCTACCCCAGGTGCCTCTGCCCCCCCTGCACAATCCAGAAAGTCACAACAAATAACCAGAGGCAAACCAAAGCTACGGCATACGCCCAAGGTTCGAAACTCTTACCTGCACGGGCTCCTCCCGTGGCTGTCCACGACTCAAAATCGAGGAAGTCCTCCATGTTGGGGAAAGGTTCACTCATCAGGCGCGTGAGCTCCTCTATGTCGACCGCCCCTCCGATACCCTCTTCATGGGGGGAGTCTGTCCCCCGAGGGGGCGAGAAGGTCGCCTCCGCACCAGCCACCTGCGGAGCTGCAGTAGACAGACAAGTCCCACAAAACGGAATTAGTCAATAATATTGGCTAAACCAAACAAAAACAAAAGAGCTGGGGTGACACTCACTCAAGGCCGTCTCCTCCTCTACTCTCTCTCCAGTCTGGGGTCCCTCAGACGACCCTGTTGACACCCGTTTTATGACCAATAAGTTGGGTCATCTCCTTGTTCATTTTATATGATGCTCCGAGTTGTTCATTCTTTATTGGGCCTTCTTGGTCAATTTTAGGTCTATTTCGTGGGTCATGTCTCCTTGGTTGGGTCTGGTTCTTTCTGTTGGATGAAGCTTAGCAAACTCTCATTTCATTTGCGCTCTATTGTCTCTAACGGTCCTTTGAGGGCGCGTTACAATCCTCTAACACATCTGCCTTGGTCCGTTACATCATGCCAGAGTCCTTAAGCTTATAGCTTCTTTCAAGCTTATCCATTAGCCTATCCGTTGGGTGTGACGGTTTATCATGCGGCCGTTACACATATTGTGACGCGTCTATCCTTGACCGTTACATTCATCTAGAGTCCTATGTTCTTAAACTTTGCCTGATGATCTTATCTTTTAGGGGATAAGGTTGTGTGACGGTCCTTCCCTGGAGCGTTACATCCCTGTGGCGGTTTATCGTGCAGCCGTTACATCAAACAGAGAGTTCTAGCAGGACTTCTCTTTCTCTGCTACTCCGTGGCCGAATTAAGAGTTTGATTTCTTGATTTCTCTTCCAAATCTGATCCTCAGAACCTTCTATTTTGTTTCTTTGGACTCTTGGGAGTATTATCTTCAAGAGTTTGCTAAGAAACATCCTACTTTCTAGCTGGATTATCCTCTACTCGACTAGAGAGTTTACGGGTCTATAAATAGAACCCTTGACTTCATGGCTTGAGGGCGAGACATCTGGAGTTTACGTCAAAGTGCTGCCGCAGCCTGGAGCTAGAACCAACCAAGGAGAGCTGCTTCTCACGTCCATCTGCTTCCAAAGTCCAGGGAGTATTATTTCCAAGGGTTTAGTTCAGTCAAGTTGTCATCTTAGTGTCTTTTCCCTCTTCCAAGCATCATAGCATTGTCCCTCTTCCTCTACCACGTTCTTGCATCTTCTGCATCCATTTAAAACATCCTCCCATATTTTAAAACGCCCCAGAGGGGTTAAAAAACTAACCTCCCCGATATTTCCCTTTCCTTTTGCATGTTCTTAAGTTCTTTGATTTATTTATACTACTTTGTCCAAGGGCTAATCTGGGTTGTTTTTCTTGTGTTTTACACTCTTTTACAGGTTTACAGAGCCCATAGCACGAGGCCCAAGCTCTCTGGCCGGCTGGAAAGCTTGGAGGTCAAAAGATTCCCAGTTCTTATTCTACAGATGCTCTGACGGTCTATCAAAGGTGCGTTAGAGTCTTGTAGCGGTCTATCGTGGGGCCGTCACACGTCATGTGGCGCATCTGTCTTCGACCGTTACATCTGACGGAGCTATAGTTTTCTGGTTATTTTCTCTCTCCCGTAGGTGGGTGCATCATCCTCCTATTCTAAGGTACTTATCAAGTCTTTGGCTTATTTTTACCTTAGTGGCGATCACATCTTTCCTTAGTTTGGGCATTAGCTTTCTCTCTCATCATATCTCTTCTTTATTTTTGCTTGCTCCACCTACACGGTGTGTTTTCCTTTATTCCTTGTTCCATGCCCCGGCGTGTGTTTTTCTTTATTTGTTTAGTTTAGTTTTGATTGAGATAGCATGCCCATGCTAGAGCTTGTGCTGGTTGCCTAGGTTCATGATTCACATGTTCATAGGTTGAGTGATTTCATCATTGGCTCATATTTTCATCATAGTTGGCATCATAGCCCATCTTGCAAAAGAAGGGACACATTAAAACCAACAGAATTTTTTGGCGATCATGGTGGGACATCTACTGCCAATCGTGCTTTGAATCTCTGTTAAACCTGCTCCCCTTTGTTTGCCCTTGTTGCTCTGGTTTTCCTCGAATTTTCCTTTTATTCCCTGCTGTTTCTGGTTCTCTGGCTCTTCTGACAGTCTCCTATGCACGCGTTACGTTATTGTGACGGCCCGATCTTTGACCGTCACACTACTCTGATGCAGGTATTATAGACCATCACACACTCCAGACAGGTACACATCCCGAGGTGCAGTTCAGTTCTGTAGTTTCTACTGTGATTTTCATACTTGGGTGCTATCTGATCGTCTCCTAAGTTATTTTGCATATTTATCTTATTGTGTGCATATTTTATTGCAAGATTTTAAGCTAGAATTTGCATGAACCCCGATGCACATAGGTTCATTCATATATTCGCACTTTAGATTGCATCTTCCTACATTAGTGTGTGGACCTCTCGTCTCCATATTCCTTGGAGCTGATCGGGAAATCACATCAGGGACCTCCATAAGTCCCCGTGAGCCATGGATTCCCACACGGACACCGGGCCGGTTGTACCTTTCCTACCCCATGTCTAGGATTGCATAAGTGAAGGAGTGATTACATTTAGAGTCGACCAAGTCACACATCCTTTCCTATTAGGAACCTATTGTGGAGAGCACATCTTAATCAAATCACTAAGGTTCTAAAGAAGGAAATCATAAAAATCTTGTTGCATCATCTAAGTAACTTGGTTGAATTTGAGTATTGTCATCTCATTTTCACTTACATCTTTTATTAAAAACATCTAAGTTTAGTCACTCATTGTGTGTTTGTTGTGTGTTATTTGCATTGTTTTAAGGTCTTTCGTTGCATGTGGAGTTGCTTCCATCCTCTAGAAGCTTCATCACCTGGGGGCGATTCCCTTTCCTCGTCCTACTTCAATCCACTCTTTGAATCCACCATGGCTTCTTTCGATCTTCCCCATCCCCAAGAGGAGTCTCTTCCTCAAGGGCTTCTAGAAGATCCCCCTAGGGTTATCTCATTCCAACCCAGAGAGGGCCCCCTCTCTCCTTCGTCCTCCATCCCTATGGAGGGCGGCCAATCCACTCAAGCTCTTCTTCCTCCTTCCGCTAATTCTATTCTTCAGATGATGGCCCAATTAGACCCGGCCCAGCTTCAGGCGGTTTATCAAGCAATGCAGGGGTCCAACACCCCACCTTCCCCGAATATGCAAGGTCAGACCAATCCTTCCATTGCTCAGCCTAGAGCCGATGGGTCCGCCGTCCAGCCCATTCCCATTGACCTCACTCCGGTCCAGCCCAGGACCCTCAGATTCTCTAATCTAGAGATGGGCCAGTCTTCTGGTTTGGCCCAGCAATTCTTGGATAAGGGAAAAACCGTTGTCCCTCCTTCTTTTCCATCAGATCATCATATGTCCGGCCCATCTATACCACAGGTTCTTATTGGCCCAAATGATTTCATGCGCCCTCATCATGGGGCAGCCCAAGTCCAAACCAACATGGGTCATCCTTCGACCCAATACCCTTCCTATGGGCCGCCCCCTCCATCTGCCTACCCCTCTGCTCCTCAAATTCCATCTTTCACTATCCCTACTCCGTCCAGAGAGCAAGAATTACTCGATAAATGGGCCACCATGCAACAACAACTTGACTTCCTCCAGAAGCGGGTTGGCCCACCATCCTTGGCAGACGTTCCGGTCCCCAACTTCCAAAATATCTGATTCCCTCTGCAATCTGAGCTCCCCAATTATCGCAAGTACGACGGGAACGGGAATCCCTTCATCCATGTGAGGGACTTCTTATACGAATCGGCTCAATTTCAGTATGATGATCGCCTCATGGCGTATCTATTCCGCCGATCATTAGATGGGGTTGCACTAGAATGATTCTACTCTCTGCCACTAGAAGATGCCGAGAGTTTCAAAATAGTGAAAGACAAGTTCATCCAACTGTTTCAAGACAGGGAAGGTCCAGAATTTTCCTTCACAGACTTGGTGGCCGAGAAAATGAAGCCCGATGAGGAGTTTGCGACTTATGCTGATAGATGGAGGCAGATGGCCGCCAGGGTGCCAGGCCACATTTTGGAGGAAGAGAAGGTCAAGCTATTCATCTCTAATGCTACCCCGACCTTCTGTAACATCCTTTCTATGAATGATATAGCCAACATGCACTAACTATATAGCCGGGCGCAGTTCATTCAAACACAGTTCAAAGACTCCCCCATCCACTCACTCTTTGAGAACCAAAAGCCAAAATACCACAAGAAACCTCAAGGGCATGCCACCGAGGGGGTCCAGACCAACAAACAAGTACAAGCCATCACCTTCCCCTTTCAAGCCGCTCCATTCCGCTTTCCACAAAACCCCCGCACTCCTCAAAACCTCGCTCCACAAAACTTTCCACCCATTCCACAAAACCCTACGCCTACCTTCGCCGCTCCACAAAACACCATTGCCGCTTCGCAACAACCTCCACAGCCTCTGCAATACCATAATGTCCCTCCACCTAATGGCCACAGCAACAACAACAAGCGCCCGGCTCCAAAGAGAGCACAGTACCCACCTCTGCCAGAAACCCTCACGGATATCTTCTCGGCTCTCATGTCAGTTAGTGTTATACAACTCCCTCCGGAACAGCCCAACTGGAACCTGGCCATTGATCAGACAAAGTATTGTATGTTCCACAGGCAACCGGGACATACTATTGAAGGGTGTTTTCAGTTCAGAGACTTGGTCTATGACCTCCATGAAGGACAAAGGATTGATTGGGCCGAAATGCATAGGGCCATTACAGAGATTAAAGAGAAAAGAAGGCAGCCGCCGAGGCAGCAAGTGCAGCAACAATAGGCACCGCAGCCGCAGCAGCAGCCACAACAGCAACAGCAGTCGGTTCAAGACTTGGGGATCCATCAGAACCCAATGCCGAACCATCCTCCCGCTCCATAGCCTCAGCCGCCGGCACCGGCTCAGGTCAATGTAGTTCAACCCCCGGCCCCCGATGCTGGGTGGTCCTTTGATGATGACGGCTCTACGCCACAAGTCATGGCCCTTCACCACAACTACCCCACTCACTCCACCCCCACCATCCTTACGCCCACATACCAAAACCCTCCTCCGCCTACTACACCGTTTTTCCTTTCATCTACTCCTACTCCACCGCCCGTCTCTCGCACATTACTCACCCCCGCTATCACCACACCTCCATCTAACTCTCCACTCATTACACCTCCGCCTACCTTTATACCCCCACTCCCGCTCACACCCGCTACCACCAACCCTTCACCCATCATCCTTTCCACCACACCCTCTTCCGCACCACTCATCCACCCCACCGGGCCTACTAAGTCACTTATCCAGAGCCCATCCGAGGCCGCGGCAGCCTATAACTTCACCCTACGGAGCGGGCGCATATTTCACTACAATTATCCTTCTACCTCCAATCCTCAATCTTCCCAACCGGCTGCTGAGCAGGAAGAAGCCGAGCCGTTACTAGGTACCCAATATGATCTGTTACATCACTTGGATCGAGTGCCCGCCAAGATATCCGTGCTGGAGCTTATAAAGAGATCTACCATTCACCAAGATGCTCTCAGGAACTTTCTTCAGAAGGTGATGGTTAGTGAAGATGTGGCAGCCGACAGTTTACCTACAGCACTGGTGACTATTTCCAAAGGACCAGCTATAACCTTCTCTGAAACCGAGCTAGCACCACCAGAAGCTCGACAAATGCCGCTTTGCATCACCATAATCTTGAACAAAGTCAGCATTGATGCGGCATTAGTTGACACAGGGGCATCTATCAATGTATGCCTGCTCAGCACTCTCAGGGCCTGCAATCTGTCAGAAGAACTTTTACGCCCGACCCCCACTACTATAGCAGCTTATGACAATTCTCGGAGGGCATGTCACGGGATTTTTACCATTCAAGCTGAGCTTGGGCCTCTCACTATGCCCATTGAATTCTATGTGCTGGACATCGACCCGATGTTCAAAGCTATCTTGGGTCGTCCGTGGATCGATACTCTCAGTGTCGTGCCATCCACCGCGCATCAATGTCTTAAGTTTCCTTTCCAAGGGAGGGTGGTTAAAGTAAAAAGCTTATCCACGGTCCAGTCTGTCAAAGCTATATCAGAGAAGATCTTGCCTACACTATGGCCCAGTAGTCGGCCTGTTATCTCGGTATTGGATCTAAACTTTCCTTGGGCTTATGCACCTCGCAAGTCCGCCACTACACCCGTTAACATCAAAGTAAAACCCCAGATCCGAGATTCGAGGGTTGGGATATTATATTGAAATTGGGCTACCAGCCGGGGAGAGGCCTCGGTGCGCAGTTACAAGGGCGGACCAAGCCGGTGCCCAAAGGAAGAAAAATGGGCAGGAGAGGTCTCGGCTACCGAGAGTCTGCACTCTCAATGATGGGCGATTCAGGGCCACTTACTTGGGACTATCGCCAACACTTTGTTAAAGGTCCTCTCCAGCCAGGGACGCTTCGGCCACAGTCACCACAGTCAGAGAAGGAAGATACAGCCTGCATAGTTGACAGTCCGCCTCTGCTACCAAAGGGGCCTATTAATGATATGCCAGATTTTAGTCAGTCATTTGCCAGAATGTTCAGCGAGCTAGATGGTTATGGTCAGAAGAAGAATCAGGAGGTACGGCTTGTTCAGTGGAAGCCGAAGAAGCCAGCCGACTGTCCACGAGAGAAGGGGAACTCGCCTATTATCTTTTCTTGGTCTCCCTCCCGTCTCATATCTCTTTTTCAACAGCTGGAATCCATACCTTGCTCACATCCAATCATGGTTGATCCGTACTTCACAGAATTGCCAACCGAGGTGTTAATTATACCTTATGCATGCGGGCGATGCCCACCCATTGATCCATCCACCCTATGGACCTCCTCCTCCAATCTTTCGGACATGTGGTTCTCCTCTTCTGACCCATTCTTCGATGTGTTGCTCCCATCTCTTTTCCCCCGTCAACTTCCTCCTTCACCATCTCCTCCATCCTGCTATGTGATCTCCACTGATCTCCAAAAAAAATGTCAAATTTGAAACGAAGATTTTGGTGGAAGATTACGCTATCTTGTCTCCATCCTCTTCCCAGGGGCACGAGTCCCCTGCTCCTTCCTTTCCACTAGATTTCCTTTCTCCTAGGTTAGACGTAGGGTCCGTCGAGTCTAGGGAAGTAGGGTCAACTAGAACTAGAGAAATAGGGTCCTCTTCTAGGTCGTCCAATCCTTCCGAGCCTGAGCCGCGCCCGCTCGCGCATCATTCCAAGTCCATCCCCGATAGGTTCTTACAGGATCTGGCTCAGTGATGTCATGCTCTTTTGAAGTGTCCAGAGTTTGTCGCTACGGCGATCGTGATAAAAGATGAAGAGGAAATAGAAGGGATGTGGAGCGACGACGGACTTGGTGTCTATGAAGTCTTGGATGAGAAAGACTTGATTGATGATGAGGACAGCAACGTAGATGACACTGCCGATCTGTATGCGCAAGGATTGAAGAGATTCGATGAGCCATCATCGGCAGTGGATGAACCTACAAAGGAAATAAATTTGGGAACTGAAGAAGACCCAAGGCCCATTTTTATTGCCGCTAATCTCCCTCCGCAAGTAGAAGAAGATCTAATCAAGGTTCTGAGGGAGTATAGTGATTCTTTCACCTGGTCTTATGAGAATATGTCGGATCTTGACCCCTCTTTTGTGGAACACCAACTCGTAATTAAACCAGGGGCAACACCCGTAAAACAAAGGTCAAGGAGATTTCACCCCTACATGGCCTTAAGGATTAAAGAAGAGGTCGATAAATTATACAAAGCCAGATTCATTAGAGTCATCTTATATCCTCAGTGGGTGGCAAACATAGTCCCTGTTATCAAGAAGGATGTGAAGGTGTGTATTTGCATTGATTTCAGGGATCTTAACAAAGCATGTCCCAAAGATAACTTCCCGCTGCCTCACATAGATGTCTTGGTGGATAATACTACCGGGTACGAAGCTTTGTCATTCATGGATGGTTATTCTGGCTATAATCAGATTTGTCTCGCTCTAGAAGATCAAGAGAAAATCTCCTTCACCACGCCCTAGGGCACGTATTGTTATGTGGTTATGCCGTTCGGTCTGAAGAACGCAGGTGCCACCTATCAAAGGGTGACGATGGCCATTTTCCACGACATGATGCATATCTACATGGAAGCTTATGTGGATGACATCCTGGTGAAGTCAAGAACTAAAGAAGAACACCCTGCCATTCTGGCTAAGGTGATGCAGAGAGTTAGGGAGTACAAGCTCAAAATGAATCCGAAGAAGTGCGTTTTCGGAGTCTCTTCAGGGAAGCTGCTAGGCTTTATAGTTAGCAAACGGGGGATCCAGATTAATCCTAATAAAACAAAGGCCGTCATGGACATGCCTCCACCAAAGAATATTACGAAACTTCACGGATTGATTGGAAGATTGTAATTCATCAGAAGATTCATATCCCAACATTCTCAGAGGTGCCACCCGTTTTATGAATTGCTAAAGGCGGGGTCAAATTAGAATGGAATCAAGATTGTCAAAAGGCCTATGAGGACCTAAAGGAATATTTATCCAATCTCCCAATTTTGCAACCTCCTATCCCTGGGAAACCCCTAATTGATGCGGGACAAAGTGGGGGGTCTTCTTCTTTCTCCTGATCATAGTCGCGCTATACCCATTACGCGCGTTCTGAAGAACGCGCTATGTCGTTTACGCGCGTTCACAGACAGTGGCAAAATGAAGAACCTCGACATCGGGGCTCCCGTGGATGGCTCTGGGAGCTCAAAACACAAGGGGAAAACACATAGGATGATGGGTAACACACATGGGATGCTTAAAATGAAATCAAACCAAGCAAATACTATCTAGGATAACTTTTGTGAAGGTGGATGTGGGGGTGAATGGCAAGGGAAGGAGGGTGGAAGTGGATGATGCTAGGGCCTAGATGAGGCTTGGCTGGGGCCTCCCACCCGAACCCTTCATAGGTACAATGCAGCCGAGCTCCATCCCGACCTTAACAACACCCTTGGCGGAGGTGGGGGTGGTGACATCGTGGTTGGACGAAGATCAAAGCTCCGAATGGAGCCTCACACTCGACCCCATCTTAGAGCCGATGCACCCGGGGCTTCGATCATCCTCCATTGAAGGGGAAATAGAGAGGATCAGGGAGATAGAATTGGGCCTCGTGCCCACAGAGGAACGGACGAAGGGGGGGGGGTTTCCAAAGATTTGGAGGAATAGCCATGGGCTTCCTCAAGAACACTCATACTTCAATTCATTGATTCATACTTCGATTCCATTTCAATCAAATGAAAGGGGTACATATATAGGAAAGGGGAAGACAACACGACGCTAACACGTTGATTTACAACCATGGAAGATAGCTAACATTGAAGACTTTGAGGATTTCGGCGCCGAGAAGTTGGACTAGCTTTAAACACGTTTCTGCCTGAGATCGCGCTAGGGAAACCCAGCACGTTCTTCATGTTGCGCTTGGGAAGGCTGGCGCCTTCATCTTCAGATGGCGCTAGCTTTTCATAGCGCCTTCACCAGGTCGCGCTAGGCAAAGCTAGCGCCTTCATCTTTGGCCTGCCGACTTGCTTGATCTGCTCTGGCTTGATAGTTGGCTTGATTCCCATCAAAACCCCTCCGCTTGGAAAGGTTCGTCCTCGAACCTCGTAGCTCAAGACCCCAGACTGTGAGAACAGCCTAGTTCCCTAAGCTCTGATACCAAGTTGATGCGAGACAAAGTGGGGGGTCTTCTTCTTTCTCCTGATCATAGTCGCGCTATACCCATTACGCGCGTTCTGAAGAACGCGCTATATCGTTTACGCGCGTTCACAGACAGCGGCAGAAAGAAGAACCTCGACATCGGGGCTCCCGTGGATGGCTCTGGGAGCTCAAAACACAAGGGGAAAACACATAGGACGATGGGTAACACACATGGGATGCTTAAAATGAAATCAAACCAAGCAAATACTATCTAGGATAACTTTTGTGAAGGTGGATGTTGGGGTGAATGGCAAGGGAAGGAGGGTGGACGTGGATGATGCTAGGGCCTAGATGAGGCTTGGCTGGGGCCTCCCACCTGAACCCTTCATAGGTACGATGCAGCCGAGCTCCGTCCCGACCTTAACAACACCCTTGGCGGAGGTGGGGGTGGTGACATCGTGGTTGGACGAAGATCAAAGCTCCGAATGGAGCCTCACACTCGACCCCATCTTAGAGCCGATGCACCCGGGGCTTCGATCATCCTCTATTGAAGGGGAAATAGAGAGGATCAGGGAGATAGAATTGGGCCTCGTGCTCACAGAGGAACGGACGAAGGGGGGGCGGGGTTTCCAAAGATTTGGAGGAATAGCCATGGGCTTCCTCAAGAACACTCATACTTCAATTCATTGATTCATACTTCGATTCCATTTCAATCAAACGAAAGGGGTACATATATAGGAAAGGGGAAGACAACACGACGCTAACACGTCGATTTACAACCATGGAAGATAGCTAACATCGAAGACTTTGAGGATTTCGGCGCCGGGAAGTTGGACTAGCTTTAAACACGTTTCTGCCTGAGATCGCGCTAGGGAAACCCAGCACGTTCTTCATGTTGTGCTTAGGAAGGCTGGCGCCTTCATCTTCAGATGGCGCTAGCTTTTCATAACGCCTTCACTAGGTCGCGCTAGGCAAAGCTAGCGCCTTCATCTTTGGCCTGCCGACTTGCTTGATCTGCTCCGGCTTGATAGTTGGCTTGATTCCCATCACTAATCCTATACATCTCGATCATTGAGGACTCCTTAGGGGAGGTCTTAGCACAAGTAGACGATGAAGGGAAAGAGCGGGCAGCTTATTACCTCTCTAGGTTGTTCAACCCAGCCGAGGCTAAATATACTACTATGGAGAAGACTTGTGCCGCCTTAGTGTGGGTAGCTCAGAAGCTCAAACACTACTTCCTAGCCCACCAAGTTAGGTTAATCTCTAGAATGGACCCGATTCGCTATCTCTTAGAAAAGCATGTCCTTTCTAGTAGGTTAGCTCGCTGGAAGAGCTTCTTATCTCAATTTGATATCACGTTTGTCATTCATAAGGCGGTCAAAGGATACGCCATCGCTGAGCATCTTGCCCATCTTCCTATTCCCTGCACGGATTCCATTCAGGATGACTTCCCTGACAAGCATCTTTCTGTCCTGACTCATCATCCCTTCTGGTCGCTGCACTTTGATGGTGCGCTCAATTCTCAGGGCCGAGGGATAGGTGATGTTCTGCTCACTCCGGAAGGAGTGATGATTCCTTTTGCTTATCAACTTCGATTTCCTGCTACCAACAACATCACCGAGTATGAGGCTCTCCTAGCTGGATTGAAGCACGCCTACCTTCTAGGCACGCATTACTTGAATATCATAGGGGACTCTCAGCTCGTCCTGCGGCAAGTTCTGTCCACTTACCGCACCCGTGACCCTAAGCTCAAACCATACCAAGATTTGGTCACGCTCCTTGCTAGGCAATTCCGCAAGTTGATCTATATCCACACTCCCCGGTCTCAGAACATTCTAGCCGATGCTTTAGCATCCCTCGCTTCCTCTCTATCTTTTCCTCTCAGTCGGAGTACTGAGACTATCGTCGTTCAGAGATTGGTCGCACCCTCTCTTCAGGATCCTTGGTATGCCATCCTTAGGAAAACTGTAGAGGTGAGGGCTGAGAAGGAAGAATTGAAGGAAGTATCTTTGATGGAGTTAGAAGAGATCCTGGAGGAGGAAGAGTTGCCTTGGTATCATGAAATTGAGTTATTTTGCAAAGATGGATCGTTCCTGGAAGGGGCAAATGCCGAGCAGCGTAAGTCAGTAAGAAGAGTCGCCTCAAGGTATACTATCGTCGCAGGAGAACTATACAGGCTCGCTACCAATGGGATGCTCATGAGATGTTTAGACGATGATGAAGCTTGGAAGGTGGCCGAAGCATCCCATTCTAGTGAGTGTGAAGGTCATGTTAATGGCCAGGCTCTAGCGAAGAAAATCGTAAGGCAGGGCTACTATTGGCCCACTCTAGAGGAACATTGCTCCCTCTATGTCCGGAGGTGTCTTAAATGCCAACTCCACACTGATAAGATCCACGGTCCAGCCTCATCCCTTCATCCTCTATCTGCTCCTTGGCCATTCTCTATGTGGGCTTTTGACGTTGTTGGCCCGCTTGGTGATCCTAATTCTCAAATCAAGCAAAAATCCTTCATCTTTATCGCCACTGAGTACTTCACCAAGTGGGCTGAAGCCGAAGCGTACGCGGAGACTAAAACCACCACGGTGTGCCGCTTTATCATGAAGAACATTATCTAGCAGTTCGGAGTGCCAAGCAGCATCGTCACCTACAACAGACCCCTGTTCATTTCTCAAGAGCTTAAGGACATGTGTAAGAAGTTCAATATCGCATTGCATCATTCATCTCCATATTACCCACAAGGCAACGGCCAGGCCGAAGCCACTAACAAAACCCTTCTCAAAATCATAAAGAAAACATGCGAATCTCATAAGTTTTCTGATTGGCCAGAAAGATTAGTGGAAGCTCTATGGGCTTACCGCACCTCCGTCTGTACTCCCACGGGGCAAACCCCCTATGCTCTCACTTACGGGATGGAGGCGGTGCTCCCATATGAGATCTTGATCCCTTCCCTAAGGGTACAGCTCGATAAGAAACTTAATCTTGATGAACATCGAGAGGCGTTGCTCGTCCAGTTGGAACTCTTAGATGAGAAGAGGATGAATGCAGTCGATCACGTATCCGTTTATCAAAAGAGAGTTTCGCGTTATTTCCAAAAGAAGGTAATTGAACGTAAATTTCAAAAAGGTGATATGATTTTGAAATGCAAATTCATACGGTCTACATGTCCTAGGTCTAAATTACAACCTAACTGGGAAGGGCCATTCGTTGTCAAAGAGGCTTATCCAGGGAACGCCTACCGCTTAGTGAATGCAGAAGGTGAGGAGCTCGCACACGCTTGGAATGGGTTGTACCTTAAGCGTTTCTTTCCTTAGAGTCTAAACCAGTGCCACCCCGGTAGTAAGGTGTCATTTCCCTTCCTTACGTGAAAGAGGACCCTGAGCACGGCAATCACACACTACACGACGTCTCTGGTCGGGTTTCCCACTTTGTAGACACCATTTTTTCCTCGACCATGCTTGGGGGAAAGTCAAAAGTCTCTGTTCGTTTCTCTCTTCGGCTGAATCCACGGGCAAGAGGTGAATAAGAAGGCGACAACCAATCTAGGTACCCTGACGAGAGGAGGTCTCAAATAGGGGTAGTCCGCTATGACCTGACGCCACAAGAAAAGAAAAAACAGAGCAAAGAAAAGGAGCAATCTTCTTGACAAAAGCCAAAGTCTATCTCGAAAGTCCATCAATCATAATTCCGGAGCTCCAAGAAGAAAAATGAAAAGCTAGGCATGGCAAGAGTGGCAGTATAGTTTTCCCGTGGGGCGTATGAGCCCGGTCGTATGCGTGCCTAGAGTGGACAAAGGTGCGATGACGGACGCAAAGCTCCGGCGCAACAGACCGAGTCTCTGAATGGGTTTTCTGGAGAGGAACTCAAGCCTTGAAAATTTCTATATCTGGCCTAAGCTTACCCCCGCATTCTATTTTCCTTTTCAGGACTAAGACAAGTACCCTGGGTATGGCCTTGGTAGAGACACCGTCATGCGAGTTAGGCCCTGGCCAGGGGTTGTCACCTCCATTGCATGCTAACCTCGGAAACTCTGAACGGAATAGGGAGACCCACGTTCCTAGGGAGGCACTGATATTTCAAAATCAAAAAAATCATATATTTCAAAATCCAAAAAAATCATATATTTCAAAATCTAAAAAAATCATATATTACAAAATCCAAAAAAAATCATATATTTCAAAATCCAAAAAAATCATGTATTTCAAAAATAAAAAACATCAGATATTTTCAAAATCTCGTAAAATCCAAATATTTACAAAAATCCAAAAATACCATCATGTGCATCGCATGCATTGCATTGTTTCCATTATATTTTCTGCCTATTTAATAAGGCTCCACCCCTTGACCAAATATCAAGAAATGGTCGTTCTCTAACTTGCTTTAGGCGAGGGGTTGAGTCTAAGAACAGATCTAACTTGTTTCTTGTCTAAGTATGTGCAGAACGCAGGATCAAGACCAAGGTTTAGATTGCGAGCTCACAAACCCACGAGGTCTGTAACGCTCCAGTGTTAGACCGCCACATAACTGTAACGGTCATCCTTCGACCATCACCCTCTCCCAAAGGTTGAAACTCATTGACTCTCAGCAAACTCTCTGACGCGTCCGCGATCGACCGTCACCTCACTCGGACGGCCTATTTTTAGACCGTTACACTCTCCTGAGGATAGAACTCTCAGTTTTCTAAGTTTATCCATTCTAACAGCTCATCGTGAGATCGTTAGGCCATTGTGGCGGTCCTTCATAGGAGCGTTACATCTTCCAGGAACTCTGTTTTCCAAAACATTCAGGCCAAATCAAGCAACAAACTCATGAACCCATTCAACTCAAGGCACTTCTATGTCATTTCATTAAACTCAATAAAACATGAAACTGATTGATAAAACTTCAAATTCAAAAGCATCATAAGAAAATTCAAGCTACATTCAGCTTTTTATCCGCAAGAGGGCGGATCTTGCGCAATTCCTTCACATAGCTACGGCGTCCCTCGTCGTCTTCTTCCACCTCTTCTTGCCACGGGCAAGTTTTACAGATCTCCCACATGGTCAGTGCGTTCCGGATTTCTCTCTCATCCTCCTCGGTCCCCATCTTCCTAGCTAGAAGGGGAGGGTAGTGTGATAGTGCGGGAACTTCAGTTCGGGGTAGCCCAATCTGAAGATGGCATCGGTGCGGGTTGTAGATCGCCAAGGTAGTGTTCCCCACTAGCTGTACATCAAGGCATTGTCGCCATGGTACCTTGAGCATGGTATTCCGAAGAACTCTTGGACACATCATGAACTTCTCTATTTACAAGGTGTTGAAGAAGAGATGCCAATCATCCCGCATTTTCTTGTCCGCCGTCCCGCATTCAACCTGTGAAGAAAACCCAAAGGCACCTCCAATGAAGAACAAAGGGTGGCTCCCAAAGATCCGACTAGAAGAAGGTATGTCTTCCTTGGGTTCGAACTTGATTCTCACTCCCATCAACACTCAAGGAGTATCATTGAGCCGAATAGAGGTCCTCCTAGGCAAGCTGAGCTAAGTCCTTCATAAAGGTATGAAAGGACTGCTTGAGATATCGATCAACCCCGCCACAAACCGCTGATGATGCTAAGGTTTTGAATATCTAGGAGGTGGTCGGTGGTAGTGAAAAGGAAGACCCCGCATAAGCAAACCGACACGGCTTCGGAAATGGCTTCATATCTTTCCCACTTTTTTTACAATGAGAGACTATCCATTGAGTGATGCGGGACGAGACCACGGACACGACAAGCTCGCGGTTGTCCCTTAGCAAGGGAAGCGTCGGACGTGCACGGTTGAGAAACCGGCAAGAGCTAGGGTGGTCAGTTCGCACTTTCGTGCCCGGACCGGGTCACGGGACGGCTTCGCTCTCTCTCGCAGCAGCGGTGATATGAAAATATATGGCAAGCTAGGTCCAAAAACATGCACTCTAGCAGTGGCATAAACAAGTATATAGGAAAATAAGCAAATGCCGAGTGTAGGGAGCGAGAACGATACCTCCACGCGCTCGGCGTGGGGAAGACGGACCCGACCGAAACTCATACTCCCGGAACAATAATACACATTATTACAGCAATACACATCATTGTCCACTCCACACAGGGAGGTAAAGGGCTACACAATGGGGTCCGGGAGGACCGAATTCGGGTTGACGGGCGGCTTCTCGCGTTGATTCGGCAACACCCGAACACGTGACGGTGGGGCCCACGTGCTGTCCGGAGGGGCCATGTGGGACCCGATGGCACCGCTGTTGTGGAGGATGCCTGGAAGGGCGCTCCCTGGAGTGGAGGTGGGCTGGTTCACCGGCCGGAGGCCGGACGGCTCCGATCGGCACCGGCCACGGATCTGCAGCTTCTGGTTTTCAGCGCACGTCTCGGCGAGAACGGACGTTGCGATCAGCCCCGATGTCGGTTCGACACAAAACGGGTGCCGTTGGAAAGCTAACTTGAAGTACTTCAACTTAGGCCTGGAGATCAGACCTGGATCTGCTCGAATCTTGGCCTTAATAAATTTTTGAGTTGCTGTTGTACAGTGACCGGGCTCTCAGATTTGCAGAGAACTTGTCTGAGAACGGCCATTGACCAATATGTGAACTTCCGAATCTGAAGTGGTGGTCTTCAGAAACGTTGTAGGAAATCAAGCTAGGAAATCGGAACTATTTTTGATGAAGGATTTGGAGGTGGCTGTGATTTGTTCTAATTTTTGAACTAGAAGGTGGTCGGATCTGGGAATTAGCTGAAAACACTGTAGCGTAGATAGAACATGAATTGTGAAAAATGGATAGAGGGAAGATCAAAAATCACGAAAAATGGTGGATGTAGGGGATGATAGACAGAACGCCCAGTAAAACTGGGAGCCCCAACAAAAATCAAAAAGAAGGTCGGAGATGGGAAACTCAGAGCTGATGTCACTGTAGACAGAGACAGGACAGATCTGGGAGTGATTGAAGACCGAAATTGCAAAAATATCAAACAAAGGATTTTCGACCTGAATGTTTTTTTGGATGATGGGATGGAAAATAGGAACACACCATAAAAATTACAAATCACAAAGAGGCCGTGGCTGGTATCAGGAATTTCGGGAAGACACCTCTATCCAGCAGGACAAAAAACCGAAGACGGATTCGCGGCGGCTCGAAGGCGGCACGAACGGCGGTGGCGGCGGCACCAATGAAGATCAGAGGTTGAGAGGGGGAGATAGAAGATTGAAACACTCTAGAATGGGGGTTTGAGGAGAGGAAACCAGGGGGAGAGAGGAGGGGGGCGCACCAAGCTCCAAGGATTCCACCAATTTTCTGAATTTTCACTTAATTTCCACATGAAAATACACCTTATATATGCTTCCAACCAAATCCAACCTCCACCCTTAGATCTAGGGATGTGAGATGGATGGTCTGGATTGCATGCCACCAATCACACAAAAAATAAAATTAATATATAAGGGGGGGGCCTATTGACCAAGAATGACAAGGGGGACAAGTTTGACATGGTAGGTAGCCTACCATGGAAATTCTTACCCCCTTGTCTACCCATGTGGCATATGACTAGTCCACCTAGGATAGTTGACCAGCCCCACAAGGTGACATGGACCAATGGGAGAGGGCTGAGGGCCCCCTTGATGGTCCTACTGACAAATTACATAGAAACCCACACAATCCGTGGGAATGACGCATTGGCTTATAAAGCCGTACAATTGTGCATATACTTTTCCAAGGATATAAACACAAACTAAAAGGACATAAATGTACAAGTAAATGTACATGCTCGGCGTCGATTCCCATCAACTCTCCCCGGGTGGGAGGAACTCAACCCCGTCGAGTAGGGGTATGGGTGCTCGGGTACTCCGGCGGATCCGTCACCGTGCCAAGTAATGCGGGTATACTCCACTCCAAGTGACCGTCACCTGCTCATTCCATATATACTCGATATGCACAAGCTGCTATGGGCTAAAGGTGGACACTCCGGGTGGGGCACTCTCAAAAGGGGAGGTGGCGGCTCGAAGACTCACTAGGAATCACCGCTGAGTCCCTATAGGTGACTAGATCCGGGTGTAGATATGGAACCGATCCCATACTCATCGAGTGAGTCCAATCGCCTCTTACTCATAAGAGAATGACAACGAGCTGACACAAGACACATGCAGACTCACCATGCACTAACACACATATTCAAACCACACAAATAAGAAACAGACTCATGCATGACTCTAGACAAATCTATGGTTAGTCTGACCCGTACATGGATGACGGCGGGCCAGGACACCCGAATGTGTGCCATGCATGCATTTGACGTAACCGGAGGTTGACATCATGGGGAACCCCTAGACATCCTACGATGCACCAATCATGGATATTAGGCTTGGATGTGGGAAGTCCGGGAGGTGCGGGTGGTTTAGATGGATCAAGGAAACCAAAGTTTTCATTACCCCCGAATGAAGGTTCGGACCTATGACTATGTGGAGGTTGCTTGGCCCGAGTGGAAAACGCTTGATAGTGAACTCCGCGGAGGAAGTGGAGTGAAGATGGCGGCTCTGGAGATTCACTAGTGAGGGGATCAAAAGGGTCGAAGAAGGTATGACCCCGTGAGATGGGTTCCAACATGACATGGTCCCAAGTTTGGAATTCATAATCACCGCCATACATTATGATCGGTGGGACGATGGACATGTGTAGGAAGTAAGATTCATCCCTTGGGCAAAAGGGAACGAAGTCAGACTCGGCCGGCATCGGGAGGAGTAGAAGAATCTCCGTAGTGACACACCCCACGGTGCACACGGAGGTAATGGACCCTAAGGCCAGATGGGTGAAGCTAAGACTAGCGGGTTGGTCAAAGCCTCGGGCCAAAAGATGCGTCAACTTCCATTGTGAATCTAATCCCATGACAAGATCGTCTAACGTGTCAACATGGTGACTAGATCGAAATGTGGTATGGAAGGAGTTGACCGGCACTAAAGGTAGGGTGGGGTCCATGGATGGAAAGGGATGTGGGACCGAGCCTTCTTTGAGCCATCTAAGAAGTGGCTCGGCTATATAAAGAGTACCCGTTAAAAATACGGGTGGCTCGGGATTTGGTGGCCCCAAGTTTGACGGCTCCGGATGAAGATCGGAAGTAGATAGCAATGGAGCATCCACGGGTGGTGAAGAAGCGCGAGTCATTTCCAACCAATCCGAAATCAGTTCATCGAATTCCTCGAAGGAGGCGCGGGTTGGAGTAGGGGGTGGCAATGGAGCCCTCATAGGTAAGGAAGAGATGCCCACCTCGTGGCAAAGGGGCCCGTGGGGTGACTCCAAGGACATCCGATCTACCCCGGTAGAAAATCGATCTAGGCTAGTACTAAACCGATCTAGGCTTGTATTCAACCCTTGCACTTGTCCCATCAAGGCTTGGAACATTGCGACCACTTCATCGGCACTATGGAATTGGGGTGTGGCCATGGTGGCTAAGATGGGGTTGGGTCCCCCTAGGAATGGATATGCAAGGCCATTTTTTTTTATTTTAAAAGCAAAATATGATGCTAACTAATGCACCTATACATAACCAAAACTCGATATGTGGCGGAGATAACCAATCCGAAGATCACTGGCGCAAGTGTGCAGCCTTCCCGATAGGCGTAGCCTAACGTTCGGACAACACCTTTTATATACCGATTAATGGTATGCAAATGCAACTCCTAAGACCGACTTAGACACTTAGACTTAAACGACTCTCTTTTTTTTTAACACCCTAGACTCAACTCGCTCTGATACCAAATTGATGCGGGACGAGACCACGGACACGACAAGCTCGCGGTTGTCCCTTAGCAAGGGAAGCGTCGGACGTGCACGGTTGAGAAACCGGCAAGAGCTAGGGTGGTCAGTTCGCACTTTCGTGCCCGGACCGGGTCACGGGACGGCTTCGCTCTCTCTCGCAGCAGCGGTGATATGAAAATATATGGCAAGCTAGGTCCTAAAATATGCTCTCTAGCAGTGGCATAAACAAGTATATAGGAAAATAAGCAAATGTCGAGTGTAGGGAGCGAGAACGATACCTCCACGCGCTCGGCATGGGGAAGACGGACCCGGCCGAAACTCGTACTCCCGGAACAATAATACATAATATTACAGCAATACACGTCGTTGCGCACTCCACGCAGGCAGGTAAAGGGCTACACAATGGCGTCCGGGAGAACCGAATTCTGGTTGACGGGCGGCTTCTCGCGTTGATTCGGTAACACCCGAACACGTGATGGTGGGGCCCACGTGCTGTCCGGAGAGGCCGTGTGGGACCCGATGGCACCGCTATAGTGGAGGATGCCTGGAAGGGCGCTCCCTGGAGTGGAGGCGCACTGGTTCTCTGGCCGGAGGCCGGATAGCTCCGATCGACACCGGTCGGAATCACCGGCCACGGATCTGCAGCTTCTGGTTTTCAGCGCGCGTCCCGGCGAGAACGGACGTTGCGATCAGCCCCGATGTCGGATCGACACAAAACGGGTGCCATTGGAAAGCTAACTTAAAGTAATTCAACCTAAGCCTGGAGATCAGACCTGGATCTGATCAGATGTTGGCCTTAATGAATTTTTGAGTTGCTGTTGTACAGTGACCGGGCTCTCAGATCTGCAGAGAACTTGTCTGAGAACGGCCAGTGACCAATATGTGAACGTCCGAATCTGAAGTGGTGGTCTTCAGCAACGTTGTAGGAAATCAAGCTAGGAAATCGGAACTATTTTTATGAAGGATTTGAAGGTGGCTGTGATTTGTTCTGATTTTTGAACTGGAAGGTGGTCGGATCTGGGAATTAGCTGAAAACACTGTAGCTTAGATAGAACACGAATTTTGAAAAATGGATAGAGGGTGGATCAAAAATCAAGACAAATGGTGGATGTAGGGGATGATGGACAGAAAGCCCAGTAAAATTGGGAGCCCCAAAAAAAATTACAAAGAAGGTCGGAGATGGGAAACTCAGAGCTGTTGTCACTGTAGACAGAGACAGGACAGATCTGGGAGTGATTGAAGACCGAAATTGAAAAAATATCAAACAAAAGATTTGTGACCTGAATTTTGTTTTGGATGATGGGATGGCAAATAGGAACACACCATAAAAATTACAAACCACGAAGAGGCCGTGGCTGGTATCAGGAATTTCGGGAAGACACCTCTGTCCAGCAGGACAGAAAACTGAAGACGGATTCGCGGCGGCTCGACATCGGCACGAACGGCGATGGCAGCGGCACCAATGAAGATCAGAGGTTGAGAGGGGGAGATAGAAGATTGAAACACTCTAGAATGGGGGTTTGAGGAGAGGAAACCAGGGGGAGAGAGGAAGAGGGCGCACCAAGCTCCAAGGATTCCAACAATTTTCTGAATTTTCACTTAATTTCCACATGAAATTACACCTTATATATGCTTCCAATCAAATCCAACCTCCACCCTTAGATCTAGGGATGTGAGATGGATGGTCTGGATTGCATGCCAACAATCACACAAAAAATAAAATTAATATATAGGGGGGGGGCTATTGACCAAGAATGGCAAGGGGGACAAGTTTGACATGGTAGGTAGCCTACCATGGAAATTCTTACCCCCTTGTCTACCCATGTGGCATATGACTAGTCCACCTAGGATAGTTTACCAGCCCCACAAGGTGACATGGACCAATGGGAGAGGGCTGAGGGCCCCCTTGATGGTCCTACTGACAAATTACATAGAAACCTACACAATCCGTGAGAATGACGCATTGGCTTATAAAGCCGTACAATTGCGCATATACTTTTCCAAGGATATAAACACCAACTAAAAGGACATAAATGCAAAAGTAAATGTACATGCTCGGCGTCGATTCCCATCATTGAGCCATGGGTATCAAGTGAATATGGCATGGGCTGATCATAGTTCTCACATTTTTCGGGTTGTGTATGAAATCACTTAGAATCAAGGATGGGTCAATAGGTTCAACCGTATGGCACACTAGATCTTTATCCCCCACTTTAGTCTTAGCAAGGGCTTGGTAGGTCTCTACCTCCTCCAATAGGACTGTAGCTTCAAAGGAAGGGAAGAGGAAGGTGTGTGTTTGTGGATCCCATAGCTCTATGAGGGCTGAAAGGCTTGACCAATCTAAGGGCAATTTCTAAAAGTTCTTGGCCAAAACTAACAAAGGTTGGAGGTGCCATGCCCTAAGGATCGATAAGACTTCTAAAGAGAGTTCCTTGGTCATGAGAGCCACCCACTTTAAGTTGGAATAACACCTTGGACCAGGGAGAGGCTAGAGAGGAAAGAAAAGAGAAGGAGAAAGAGAAGAATCATAAGAAGCATGGAAAGTGCAGAAATTGATGAACTTTTGAATTCAATTGGAACTTACCACTCTTTGGGCACTTGAGCTCAGATGCTTGGGGATGGATGTCAATCTTTGCAGCCCCCCATGCTTCTTCTTGGCTACTTTGGGCCCGGTATAGACCCTCTCTTCCATGCCCATCTCTCCAAAGATTCTCTTCATGATGTTCCTTGCCCTTGATGGCTTTCCTCTTCTTCCCTTTCTCCCTCTCCATCGATGGCCGGGGGAGCTCGTCACCGGTCAAGACCGTTCGGTGGGTTTTTTTTTTTTTTTGGCTCAGTGGTGTTCTTTGGTTTTGGGCGTTTGAACGAATGAAGGGGGAATGGCCGTTTGGTTTATTTTTTTGAACGCCTAGGAAATGTAATGGTCTATCGTAAGACCGTTACAGTCTCTGACGCATCTCAAGTAGACCGTCAGGTGATTGAGTTGTTTATTTTTGAAAAATGTGAACTGACGCTGTGTGACACGTCAAGTTCTGACCGTTACATGAGTCTGACCCATTTGTATTAGACCGTCAGATACTTTGAATCATTTGATGAATGATAATGCCCTATTTTATGCTTAAATGATTATCATGCTTCCAATGCCTTATCTTATTAATGGAATTCATGCTTATGATTGGTTGTGCCTTATTTTCATGCTTATGATTATTGTTGGCTAAATCTCTTTCCATGGATGAAAATCATGAACACCATTGGTCATCATGCTTCGCCGTTCGCCGCACAGGTAAGTCAGGTGCAGTATCCCTATCCCTATGCCCCTTAATGCATTACTATATGTTATCTATATATATTATCTCGAGAACCGGCTGGTCATTCATGTGTTCTGGGATCTGATGTTCCCCTTAAACAAAAATGATGATGATCGAAGTGCACATGTTTAATCGTTGGATAGGCCGTTAGGTTGGAAAAGTTTGGGGACGATGGTTCTTTCTCGCACGTCGTGGTTGCAGATGGTGTCTTGACCCTAGTTTCTCCAGTCTAGCAATACTATTCTCGAGTATCTTCCTATTTTATCTTTCTTTGCATTTGTTTTGATGATTTCTTTATTTTAGCCCAGCATGCATCATGCGCATATTTTGAGCATTCATGACCCTCATTTGTCCAAGCGTCTCAGTGATGGTGAATAGATGTGTTCTATGATCTCGAATAAGGAGAGTCATTCCACTCTGAATTAGAAGGTTTCCTTTGATCTATTTCCTTGATCTGGTTAGCTGAAGATTCATGTCTGGAGTTTAGTTGCTTATCTCTTTTCCTTTCCGTTGCTCCGGCCGCTGGCCGTGTTTTCCTTTCCATAGTTGTTAGTTCCTCCAGACATGCGTCGTTTGGTTGGCTATTTCCTTGTGATTGGTCCGAAGTTTTCCGAAAAATTCCTATCCTCGTTGGTTGAGAACGGGTGTCATTTGCCTTAACGCCCGCTTTTCAGTCTGCTCCGCTTCATCTCTATGTTCCATTTCGCTTTCGCTTCACCTCCGCTCGCTCCCCTGCAAAGAGGACATTAAGGAGGGGCATCTGTTGACACCTATTTTATGACCAATAAGTTGGGTCATCTCCTTGTTCATTTTATATGATGCTCCGAGTTGTTCATTCTTTATTGGGCCTTCTTGGTTAATTTGAGGTCTATTTCGTGGGTCATGTCTCCTTGGTTGGGTCTGGTTCTTTCCGTTGGATGAAGCATAGCAAACTCTCATTTCATTTGCGCTCTATTGTCTCTAACGGTCCTTTGAGGGCGCATTACAATCCTCTAACACATCTACCTTGGTCCGTTACATCATGCCAGAGTCCTTAAGCTTATGGCTTCTTTCAAGCTTATCCATTAGCCTATCCGTTGGGTGTGACGGTTTATCGTGCGGCCGTTACACATATTGTGACGTGTCTATCCTTGACCGTTACATTCATCTAGAGTCCTATGTTCATAAACTTCGCCCGATGATCTTATCTTTTAGGGGATAATGTTGTGTGACGATCCTTCCCTGGAGCGTTACATGCATCCCTGTGGCGGTTTATCGTGCAGCCGTTACATCAAATAGAGAGTTCTAGCAGGACTTCTCTTTCTCTGCTACTCCGTGGCCGAATTAAGAGTTTGATTCCTTGATTTCTCTTCCAAATCTGATCCTCAAAACCTTCTGTTTTGTTTCTTTGGACTCTTGGGAGCATTATCTTCAAGAGTTTGCTAAGAAACGTCCTACTTTCTAGCTGGATTATCCTCTACTCGACCAGAGAGTTTAAGGGTCTATAAATAGAACCCTTGACTTCATGGCTTGAGGGGGAGACATATGGAGTTCGTGTCGAAGTGCTACCGCATCCTGGAGCTAGAACAAACCAAGGAGAGCTACTTCTCACGTCCATCTGCTTCCAAAGTCCAAGGAGTATTGTTTCCAAGGGTTTAGTTCAGTCAAGTTGTCATCTTAGTGTCTTTTCCCTCTTCCAAGCATCATAGCATTGTCCCTCTTCCTCTACCACGTTCTTGCATCTTCTGCATCCATTTAAAACATCCTCCCATCTTTTAAAACGCCACAGAGGGGTTAAAAAACCAACCTCCCCGGTATTTCCCTTTCCTTTTGCATGTTCTTAAGTTCTTTGATTTATTGATACTACTTTGTCCAAGGGCTAATCTGAGTTATTTTTCTTGTGTTTTACACTCTTTTGCAGGTTTATAGAGCCCATAGCACTAGGCCCAAGCTCTCTGGCCGGCTGGAAAGCTTGGAGGTCAAAAGATTCCCAGTTCTTATTCTACAGATGCTCTGACGGTCTATCAAAGGCGCGTTAGAGTGTTGTAGCAGTCTATCGTGGGGGCCGTCACACATCCTGTGGCGCATCTATCTTCGACCGTTACATCTGACGGAGCTGTAGTTTCCTGGTTATTTTCACTCTCCCATGGGCGGGTGCATCATCCTCCTATTCTAAGGTACTTATCAGGTCTTTGGCTTGTTTTTACCTTAGTGGCGATCACATCTTTCCTTAGTTTGGGCATTAGCTTTCTCTCTCATCATATCTCTTCTTTATTTTTGCTTGCTCCACCTACACAGTGTGTTTTCCTTTATTCCTTATTCCACGCCCCGGTGTGTGTTTTTATTTATTTGCTTAGTTTAGTTTTGATTGAGATAGCATGCCCATGCTAGAGCTTGTGCTAGTTGCCTAGGTTCATGATTCACATGTTCATAGGTTGAGTGATTTCATCATTGGCTCATATTTTCATCATAGTTGGCATCATAGCCCATCTTGCAAAAGAAGGGACACATTAAAACCAACAGACCCGCCAGTCTCAACCACTGCATCCTCAACACGAGGGCGCTTCCTCCGAGGTCGCAGACCTTCGTCCACATTCCCTGATGATGTTCCCGTGGAGGACTGGTCCTCCTCTACCGTAGAACCTGCTGACAAATATAGTATCACACAACACCTCAGTTCTGTACCTAAGAATTACAGAATAGAAAAAAAATAGGAACATGCTAAAGGAGGAAAGCCTAACCTGAAGCCCCAAAGGGGGTCATTGGTAGGGCCACCAGCTACTCCATCCCTGTCGCCAAGGCTCGGGCCGCCATCATGACGGCCTCCCGAGTATCCCATGGAGTGCGGGCACACTCAACCTGGGACACGAACTCCACAGGTCCAGCTGACCCAATCGCGTGGGCGATGTATCGTCTCCAGTCATCGACCGCTGTGTCGGCGAAGCTCCCATGCAGGAGCTCCCCGTCCAGCGCTCCTCTGCCCCGGATACCACAATCGGCCAGGAACTTAGTCCACCAAGCCTTAGGTGCCCTCGGCCGAGACACCTTCACTCCTGTAGCTATTGCCGATGCCCATCCCAGGGGCTTCAGTTCCCCTCCGTTGCTTCGGCTCCCAGAAGATGAACCCTGGCCACTCCGGGGCTACTGCGCCACAATCCGCTCGACCTCTCGGCGGATCCGAGCAACACGAGTCCTCTAGTACCCCTCATCCAGCACGATGGGAGGCAGATCCTCCCTCAGTAGGCGACTCTCCTCCACCTTCCTAATCGCGAAGGCCTTCTGTCGGTAGAGGTGACTGTGCCCGAGCCACCACCGGCCGTAGTGCACCTCAAATCATCCCCGACGTCCCTGCTCCGGCATCGGGAATCACTCCGGTTCCCGGCGGCAGTAGAAATCCCACCAGGCTGCAGCAAGTAGGTGGGTATTGTTGTGCCCCTTAGGCACAAGCATGTGCTATGTTGCTTTGATGATAGCAATGCTATTTGGTTTTGATGATAGCAAGACAGTGAGTGCATTTGAGTGCATTTGATATTGTATTTTGATGATAGCAATGCTATTGTGTTTTGATGATGGCAATAAACAAAGTGCATTTTTGTGCATTCTTATCCTTGAGCATTCTGCATATGATAGCAACATGAATGATGATGTTTAGCATTGATGGCATTTGTTCTTTATATATCTGAATTGCATTTTGTCAGATATCATGTCTCTGCATCTATCTGCATAGTCTGAATGTCTCTGCATGTATCTGCATAGTCTGAATGTCTCTGCATGTATCTGCATAGTCTGAATAGCAGTAAGTGCTAGTCTCTACATTGGAAGTGTGCATCATTTGCATTCAAGCCTTGAAGTCTGTACATCATGTTCATTCAGTTCACTTCAAGTCTGTCAGCCGTGTGCATTGGATTCAAAGTCTATACTGCCTCTGCGTGTTCTTTGCATTCCATTCACATTCCATTCACTACTGTTTACATTTCTCATATGTCATGGGTCGACACATCCTCTGATGGGTCGACTCCTTCAGCAGTCATGCTTAAGAACTCATGTCCATACACTGGAAACTCTTCAATTGATTGAGTCTATACATTGTCCTAGGCTAAGTGTGTACAACGTCTCATTCATGCTTTGATTAATGAAGTCTGTACATCAGTCTTCACATTCTAAGTCTGTACAGCCGTTGGGTTTGGACTCAGAGTCTGTACACTCGATTCGCCTTTGAATTGGTCAAGTGTGTACACTCCTTCACTGTAGCTTTCACGTATCCAAAGTCTACACATCGTGAAAGTCTATACATTCTTCACTGACTTTCGTTCAAGGCAAAGTCTATACATTGGGGTCTTTCCCTACGTTTCATAAGTGAAGTCTGTACATCCGTTTCTGAAGCCTGAAGTCTATACACTCCAGCCTATTCCTACGATCAAGGCTTCAGCTACACTTTAAGTCTGTACATTGGCTTCGCTTCATCAAGTCTGTACACTGACTCGCTTCATGTCCCTAAAGTCTGTACATCCATAGTGAAATCCAAAGTCTATACATTGGTCTTCACATTGAAAGCCTATACATTGCTGGATGATCAAGTCTGTACATTGGGGGGGCTTTTCCTACGCTTGGCCAAGTCTATACACTCATACCTTTCCCAACGTTTTGCTGGCCAAGTCTATACATCGCTGAGTCTGTACATTGCTTACAGCTCACACGTTCAAAGCCTAAAGTCTGTACAGCGTGAAGTCTATACATTGGGTTCAACTCTTCAAAGTCTGTACAGTGGCTTCGCATCGGTAAGTCTGTACATCGGCTTCACTCATTCAAGTCTATACATCCACAGTGGATCTTCAAGTCTGTACATCCACAGTGGAACTTCGAAGTCTGTACATCGGCTTCACTCATTCAAGTCTATACATCCACAGTGGATCTTCAAGTCTGTACATCCACAGTGGAACTTCAAAGTCTATACACTGCTTGAGCCTCAACAAGTCTGTACATCGCCTTAAGTGTTTCAAGTCTATTCATTGGCTCAAGCTTCCAAGTCTATACACTGGTTCAAAGTCTACACAACACCTCTTTGATTCTAAGTCTATACATTCGTTTTAAGGCAAAGTCTGTACATTACCTTTGTGCTTCAAAGTTTGTACACTGCTTGAGCCTCAACAAGTATGTACAGCGAGTCCCTTCTCATCTGAAGTCTGAACATTGCTTTACACTATAGCTACTCCATACACTGCTTCAGATCTGATTCATAACGTCTATACATTGGTTCTCAATGTACACACTTATTCCTTGTGCTGCTTCACGCATAAAGTCTATACACTGGCTTTGATGTCAAGTCTATACGTCGACTGGCAGTCTTCAGCTAAGTGTATCTTTTGCTTCATAACATGAAGTCTCTGCATTGCATTCTCATTCAGCGAAGTCTCTACATTACATACAAGCATCACAAAGTCTGTACAGTCCAATGTCTATACATTGCCTTTGGGATTTAAAGTCTATACAACCATTGTCTGCACTGCATTGCATTCATTAGTTGTAAAGTCTGCACTCGAGTCCAGTGTCTTCAGTAAAGTCTATACATTGGCATCGGGCTTCACTTTGAGTCTGTACAGCGGCTGCTAGGAAGTATGTACAGCCGTTGCCTCCTCATATGAAGTCTATACTTTGGGCAAGTTTGTACACTGGATTCCTTTTATGAAGCCTATACATTCACTGAGTCTGTACATTGCATTCCTTCTTATGAAGCCTTTATATTCATTAAGTCTATACACTGCGTTGTGCACACTTTACATTGCTTTCGTCTTCACAGCAAAGTCTATACAATGTAATGCATATACTTACAACTGATGACTTTGTTTCATCTATCTGACAGGGACTGAAGAGGCTAATGAAGGGCACGTGATCCGAGGTGCCTGGCTCGTGATCCAAGGATGGACGAGATACCAGGATGCTGCCACGTGGTCCAAATTTTTAGGGTAGGAAATGTGGAAGCCACACGCGCCCAGTGTGCCTGCTGCTGCTGCTGCTATATATATACAAGCCTTCTTCCACAGAAGAAGCTGATCGATATAGAGGAGAGAAGCTGTCGATCCATCACAAGAGAGGAAAGAAAAGAGAGAGAAGAGAAGAGCAAAGAGTGAGAGATTAGCGAAACAAGAAGAGAAGAAGAGCAAGAGAGAGATTGAGAGCTCGAGTTGAGAAAGAGAGAGAGTTTGAGGTTGTATGGCTTTTGGATCGAATCCAAGCTAGAGCTGCTCCTTCGAGAGCTATATTTGTGCTTCATTATTTCAACTTTCTGTTGCTGCTATTTCCTGTCCTTTATTTTATCTTTTACATCTTTCTTCAAGCTGTTAGTCAACGGAATGCAGAGGTGCTGCCTCTGGACGGCTAAGCTGTATTGCCCAGCAGTTTGCAGTGGAGGATTCCACTGGACAGCAAGCTGTGTTGCTCAGCGGGGCGAGGAGGATTCCTCGGACGGCAAGCTGTGTTGCCCAGCTGTTGTATGGCAAGCTGTGATGCCCAGCTATTCAAGCTGTGAGTCAGCGGAAGCCACACTCGGTTTGAGTGTGGGGTGGATGTAGGTCTGCTGGACCGAACCACCTAAAAACCCATTGTGCAGTGGTTTGATATATTTGTGGTTTGCTTCCGTTAGATGATTGATTAGGGGCGCACTAAGTGTTGGCTTTCTAGTTGAGCAGAAAAGTTGATTAGCTCTCTTAGAGTGTCTTAATCTGTTAAGTAATCGAAATTCAAATTGAGCTATAGTTCGTCTAACTTGTCTTGTTAGAGTGCTCACTGTCTGTTTGTTTAATTCCGCATCTGCCCATTAGCTTTTAAGCTTGTCTAGTTTGCGAACTAGTAACTTTAGTGAGCATAATATTTTAATTGGGTGAAAGTTTTTATAGGCCATATTCATTCACCCCCCCTCTGAATACTTGCACCGAACCCAACACTTGGTATCAGAGCGGGTCTCTGACTGAACAGATCTAACAATCTGCAGAGGATCCTGCTAATTGTTGGTGCATTTCAGAGTTGGTCTTTTGGAATCATATTTTGATTTACTGTCTTAGTGCTTTACGTTGATCATCTGGTTTAGTGCATTTCTGTTTGGTGCATTTTATAAGTGTGCTTGTGTTCTGTATTAAGTTTCACTGAGTTAGTTCCTTGCCTTGCTTATCTGGTTGTGGTGCTTTGTTGTCGATTGCTTCGTGCCTTGAATCTTCTTGTCATCTGTTCTGATGGCTCATCCTCCGATATACAGAGGTGATGACATTGGCCCATGGCTGGAAAAGTTGCATCGGTATGTAAACACAACCGATCCTGATTTGTGGAAGGTAATGACTCATGGTCCATACAAACTGTCGAAGGATAAATCTAAATGGACCAAGAAGGATAAGCTGAAAGACTCTGTCAATAATAGAGCTATAGTTTTATTAAAAGAATCAATTGACAGATCTCTAATTGAATGCATTTCTTCTTGCAGGTCTGCCAAAGACATTTTGGATAAGCTGAAGCTAATCAGGAATCACAGCAAGTGCTTAATGGCTGATCGTAGAAATGCTGATGATGAAACTTCATCCGAGGTAAGCTCTAAATCAGAAGGATACTCTTTCGATGAATTGATAGAGATGTATGAAAACTTGTTAGAAGTTTCCAAGAAATTGAAATTTGAAAATAAAAAATTGAAAAAGAAATGTGATAGAATAAATCTGAAAGATTCCTGTGAAAACTGTCCAAATATGAAAAGGTCTTATGATGCTTGCATGCTAGATGTTCAGAATCTTAAGAAACAAAATGATTCTCTAAAAATTGAAAAACAAACATGGTTAGATAAAATGTCAAAAATAGAGAATCAGTTGAATGATAAGAAAAAGGAGCATCTAAAAGGCATGCAGGAACTCACTGAAGTTAATACAGGAATGGACAAACTGAAATTGGAGAATGAAGATCTTCAAAAGAAAAATAAAACTCTTATGGTCAGAATGAATGAAATCAATGAGGAGGTTTCACAGTCCTCTTCTGCTAAATCAAACTGTAAAATATGCTCAGCTTTAAGAGAACGTAATGAAGATCTCTTTAGTGAAAATGAATGGCTAAATAAACAAATTGCCTCACTTAAAGATGATCACAAAAATCTGCTCGCTGAGAAAATTAAAGCAGAAGAAAGAGAAGATGAACTGATTGAAAAATTGGAGCACATGTCTGGAAGAGAGAGATGTGCTAATAATGAAATTCAGGATAAAAATCTTGAGGAAGAAAACACTGAATTAAAAGCTGAAGTTGAGAAACTAAAATGGTTAAATACTGGACTATCTGAAAAACTTCTCACTACCGAAAAGGGAAAAGCTGTTTGTAATGACGAATCAGAAATGTTGAACAGTCTAGAACAAGAAATTGAGAAGTATAAAACTGCTAACCAAGTTCTAAGCGAATGTGTAAACTGCAGTGAACAGGAGATAGCCAGTTATGAACTTCACATTGCTAGCTTGGAAGATAAAATTCATAATGTGGAAAATTCAACTATTGAGTCTGCCAAGATTAAAGAAAAAATGAAAACTGTTGGGAAGAGGAAGGATGATAACTCAGAAGGGGGGAAAAATTACTGTTCTGATGTTAAGAAAATCACTAAAAACCAGCTATATACCACTTTTGTCCAAAGCACTGATGTAGCTGGTACTTCAAGGCGATCCCCAAAACAAAATGAAAATCAGAAGTCACCTTCAAAATCCGTCTTTCAGTTTAAAGCTCAGAAAATTGAAAAGCAAACAAAACCTGTTGAGGATAATCAGAAATTGAAAAGAAAGAGTCAAACAAAAAGGGCAAAGAATAATTCTGGTTATGCTCTGAAATTTGTTAGCTCTGCTGAATCTGATGGGTCCATGCAAAATGCTCATGCTTCTTGTACTCATTCACATGCATTTGTGAATTCATCTGATAGAAACCATGCCCCTAGGAAATCTGATACTTCTTGCTATTACTGTGATAAGCATGGGCATATCATGGATGATTGCAGAATATTAAAAGACGATGAGCATGCAAATAAAACAATGCATTCTAGGAATCTATCTAGAAGAAACCATGCCTTCAGGAAATCTAATGCTTCATGCTATTATTGTGGTAGGCGTGGTCATGTAATGAATGCATGTTTTAAACTGAAAGAAGATAACAATGTGAATCCTAGATCTTTCACACATTCTCATAACCCATATAGATATAGATCTATTTCAGGCCAGCATATCATTTGTTTCACTTGCAACAAGCCTGGGCATAAGGCTAATGAGTGCTGGTCAGAAATCATTGGGGTAAAAATGAATCAAGAAGCAAGCATCTTAAGTGCTTTGAATGTGGTAAGTATGGGCATGCAGTCAAAGATTGCTGGCATGCTCAGGGAAATAGATTAAACTCTAAATCTGTCAAATTCCCTGCTTTCTATGATTCTGCTAGAAATAACTTGAGAGATAAAAGGAAAAACTTTACATGTTTTGAATGTGGTAAGCTAGGCCACAAAGCTGCCAACTGTCAGCTGGCTGAGCATGGAAAGAAAAATTTGCATGTCAATAAAAGAAATACTCGTGCTCATACACATAAATTTCATACTCATATGCATGCACATGGGCATCATGTTTCTGCTAACATGAAGAATAAAAACAAAAATTCTGTGGCTTCATGTTATTATTGTGGAAAAACTGGACATTCAATGTTTAAGTGTAAACTGATGGAATATGATGATCATGTTGTTAAAAGATTGTTTAGAACACCTGTTAGGGCTCATACAGGACCCAAGGCAGCTTGGGTTCCTGCAGGATCAAAATAATCCAGTTGTTGTAGGTGTGCCTTGGAAATGAATAAAAGGGGTTAACCAAGGCACTCAATAAGAAAACCCCAGGATACTACAATTCAGGTCAGTTCTGAACTTTGCTTTAAATTCCATTATCTGAAATTGTGAGCATGAAAATTGTGAGTTTCATATTGATTTGCTTGATTGATTGTTGATGATATCTTCATGTCTAGCTGATCAGTCTGCATTCCAGACTCAGCTACTGAATTTTACTTTGCATATATCTGATGCTCTTCTCTCACTGATTATTGCACTGAATAAATGGGCTGTTAGATGCTCTGCACAATCATTTTTAAAGTTGATGCTTTATATGAACCTTGTGTCAATGGACTGCATGCTTGTTGTTGAATGCATAACTTGCTGATTGTGAATAGTTCTTCAGTGTATAGAGTCAATGCATGTGTTTTGTGTCAATGCATTGCATGCTTGATTACATACTTGGACTGAGCTTGAATGGGTCAGTTAGTGCATACAGTCAATGCATGTGTCTAGTACTTGCATATATCATCTGCATGACTGTCATTTGCCTATTGTCATAGACTGCATGTTTTTCAATGCATAATAGGGCTGCTTTGCACTGCATTATCATTTGCTTAACCCTGGTATATCAAATGGTATGTTACTAAAAGGCAAGGAAATCTGCCCGGAGGTTTCTACCATGTGTGAGATGGTCTTTGAGACCAGGTTCTCCGCCGAGTACCATGGGTCCTGTCTTCATGTAGAACAGTGCACTGCATCATATGTTGAAAAATCTGAAAAAGGATGAAAATGCTTATAACTTGGATGCATAAACCTGAATTGATTGCATACTTGTCTCATGTATCCTTGGTGCATAGTCTGCATGTAGGACAGTATGTTGCATAGCATATCTCTTGCATCATGATGTCAGGGGGAGCTGAGAGTTCTATTCAATTCATTGAATCCTATTCACTTCTCAGTGTTCTCATTCAAATGATTCATATTCTTTGACATCAGTTGCTCATTGAACCATATTGCCAATTGCTATCTTTTCCCCATCATTTTCACTAAACAACAGATTTGCATCTGGTTTAGTACATTGAATGGTGATTATTGCAATTGTTCACTTATAAGAATCACACTTACAAATTGAAAGGAACTAAAGGTTTAACCTTTATAAATTGGAGAGTTAAGTGTCTGCACTTCAGAATTTGAGATAAAAGAAAAATTTTATAGCTCTTAATCTTTGTCTCATGGCTAAAATAGAAAAAGTTTTTGTAATGCCTAAATGTGTTCAACTGGATATGTCTAGAACAGGCTAATAAGAGTGTGTACTGATTTTTTAAACAATCACTCTAAAAGAATTAAGGGCAGTAGTAAATAGGATCATTAATGTTAAGAACTGAACACAGTGACAGAGCAATGGCTGATTGCACTGAGAAACGGTGAACTCCTCCAAAGAAGCAGGAGAATTCACATGTCATGAGGTGATTCAGAATATCTCTGTTCATAGGGTCAAATCTATAGGGGGAGTCCTCACCAAGTAACTGAGGGTACTGGCCTCTAATCAAGGTGTACCCTTAATGTCAAAAGTGAAGACTATCCTTTGTGGGTTTTGATCTGAAATAGGTCTAGTAGTTTATGCCTAGTAACTAGGGGTACCTACCTCTGATCAAGGTGTACACCTAATGTCAACAGCATAAATGCCACTGATCTATTTACTTAGTTCAGGTTCTGAAAAATTCAAAAGTGAAAATCAAACTGCTGTAACCCTTCGAAAAATCAAAAGTCAATGAGTGAAAATTATTTTCAATACATATTCAAACTGCCATTCTTGATCTTCCATGTTTAATAACAAAAGGGTATTATTTCTGACTTATCTATTAATACCATGTGCCCTAGATTCATTGCTATAAATGGAATCTATAAACTCTTTTTCAGGGGTCAGCTGTTTTACTCTAGATTTGTCACTGTTAAACCTGAATTTTTGTCAAAATTGTATGTTGCTGATTCTTATACTTTAACAGTTGTTTATAATCATGCTTCCTTTCTGAACCTATGATTCAGCTGTTGTCAAGTGACCCTCCTACCTTCTCTACCTTTGTTTATCTGTTCATATTCCTTCTCAAAGGGGGAGCATTTATTTAGGGGGGAAAATAATTCAGGGGGAGTCATACCTTCAGGGGGAGTTTATTGCTCGAGAAGTCACTTGCATGCATACTGCCATGTTGCACACATGTTTTTTTTTTGTTCTTCCCTTTTCGATTATGTCAAAGGGGGAGAAAATTTTATGTGTGACTCACTGTCACTGTTTATTGCCATCATCAAAAAGGGGGAGAATGTTGTGCCCCTTAGGCACAAGCATGTGCTATGTTACTTTGATGATAGCAATGCTATTTGGTTTTGATGATAGCAAGACAGTGAGTGCATTTGAGTGCATTTGATATTATATTTTGATGATAACAATGCTATTGTGTTTTGATGATTGCAATAAACAAAGTGCATTTCTGTGCATTCTTATCCTTGAGCATTCTGCATATGATAGCAACATGAATGATGATGTTTAGCATTGACGGCATTTGTTCTTTATATATCTGAAGTGCATTTTTTCAGATACCATGTCTCTGCATGTATTTGCATAGTCTGAATGTCTCTGCATGTATCTGCATAGTCTGAATGTCTCTGCATGTATCTGCATAGTCTGAATGTCTCTGCATGTATCTGCATAGTCTGAATAGCAGTAAGTGCTAGTCTCTACATTGGAAGTGTGCATCATTTGCATTCAAGCCTTGAAGTCTGTACATCATGTTCATTCAGTTCACTTCAAGTCTGTCAGCCGTGTGCATTGGATTCAAAGTCTATAATGCCTCTGCGTGTTCTTTGCATTCCATTCACATTCCATTCACTGTTGTTTACATTTCTCATATGTCATGGGTCGACACATCCTCTGATGGGTCGAATCCTTCAGCAGTCATGCTTAAGAACTCATGTCCATACACTGGAAACTCTTCAATTGATTGAGTCTATACATTGTCCTAGGCTAAGTGTGTACAACGTCTCATTCATGCTTTGATTAATGAAGTCTGTACATCAGTCTTCACATTCTAAGTCTGTACAGCCGTTGGGTTTGGACTCAGAGTCTGTACACTCGATTCGCCTTTGAATTGGTCAAGTGTGTACACTCCTTCACTGTAGCTTTCACGTATCCAAAGTCTACACATCGTGAAAGTCTATACATTCTTCACTGACTTTCGTTCAAGGCAAAGTCTATACATTGGGGTCTTTCCCTACGTTTCATAAGTGAAGTCTGTACATCTGTTTCTAAAGACTGAAGTCTATACACTCCAGCCTATTCCTACGATCAAGGCTTCAGCTACACTCTAAGTCTGTACATTGGCTTCGCCTCATCAAGTCTGTACACTGACTCGCTTCATGTCCCTAAAGTCTGTACATCCATAGTGAAATCTAAAGTCTATACATTGGTCTTCACATTGAAAGCCTATACATTGCTGGATGATCAAGTCTGTACATTGGGGGGGCTTTTCCTACGCTTGGCCAAGTCTATACACTCATACCTTTCCCTACGTTTTGCTGGCCAAGTCTATACATCGCTGAGTCTGTACATTGCTTACAGCTCACACGTTCAAAGCCTAAAGTTTGTACAACGTGAAGTCTATACATCGGGTTCAACTCTTCAAAGTCTGTACAGTGGCTTCGCATCAGCAAGTCTGTACATCGGCTTCACTCATTCAAGTCTATACATCCACAGTGGATCTTCAAGTCTGTACATCCATAGTGGAACTTCGAAGTCTGTACATCGGCTTCACTCATTCAAGTCTATACATCCACAGTGGATCTTCAAGTCTGTACATCCACAGTGGAACTTCGAAGTCTGTACACTGCTTGAGCCTCAACAAGTCTGTACATCGCCTTAAGCGTTTCAAGTCTATTCATTGGCTCAAGCTTCCAAGTCTGTACACTGGTTCAAAGTCTACACAACGCCTCTTTGATTCTAAGTCTATACATTCGTTTTAAGGCAAAGTCTGTACATTACCTTTGTGCTTCAAAGTTTGTACACTGCTTGTGCCTCAACAAGTATGTACAGCGAGTCCCTTCTCATCTGAAGTCAGAACATTACTTTACACTATAGCTACTCCATACACTGCTTCAGATCTGATTCATAACGTCTATACATTGGTTCTCAATGTACACACTTATTCCTTGTGCTGCTTCACGCATAAAGTCTATACACTGGCTTTGATGCCAAGTCTATACGTCAACTGGTAGTCTTCAGCTAAGTGTATCCTTTGCTTCATAACATGAAGTCTCTGCATTGCATTCTCATTCAGCGAAGTCTCTACATTACATACAAGCATCACAAAGTCTGTACAGTCCAATGTCTATACATTTCCTTTGGGATTTAAAGTCTATACAACCATTGTCTGCACTGCATTGCATTCATTAGTTGTAAAGTCTGCACTCGAGTCCAGTGTCTTCAGTAAAGTCTATACATTGGCATCGGGCTTCACTTTGAGTCTATAGAGCGGCTACTAGGAAGTATGTACAGCCGTTGCCTCCTCATATGAAGTCTATACTTTGGGCAAGTCTGTACACTGGATTCCTTTTATGAAGCCTATACATTCACTAAGTCAGTACACGGCATTCCTTCTTATGAAGCCTTTATATTCATTAAGTCTATACACTGCGTTGTGCACACTTTACATTGCTTTCGCCTTCACAGCAAAGTCTATACAATGCAGTGCATATACTTACAACTGATGACTTCTTTTCATCTGTCTGACAGGGACTGAAGAGGCTAATGAAGGGCACGTGATCCGAGGTGCCTGGCTCGTGATCCAAAGATGGACGAGATACTAGGATGCTGCCACGTGGTCCAAATTTTTAGGGCAGGAAATGTGGAAGCCACACGCGCCCAGTGTGCCTGCTGCTGCTGCTGCTATATATATACAAGCCTTCTTCCACAGAAGAAGCTGATCGATATAGAGGAGAGAAGCTGTCGATCCAGCACAAGAGAGGAAAGAAAAGAGAGAGAAGAGAAGAGCAGAGAGTGAGAGATTAGCGAAACAAGAAGAGAAGAAGAGCAAGAGAGAGATTGAGAGCTCGAGTTGAGAAAGAGAGAGAGTTTGAGGTTGTCTGGCTTTTGGATCGAATCCAAGCTAGAGCTACTCCTTCGAGAGCTATATTTGTGCTTCATTGTTTCAGCTTTCTATTGCTGCTATTTCCTGTCCTTTATTTTATCTTTTACATATTTCTTCAAGCTGTTAGTCAGCGGAATGCAAAGGTGCTGCCTCTGGACGGCTAAGCTGTATTGCCCAGCAGTTTGCAGTGGAGGATTCCACTGGACAGCAAGCTGTGTTGCTCAGCGGGGCGAGGAGGATTCCTCAGATGGTAAGCTGTGTTGCCCAGCTGTTGTATGGCAAGTTGTGATGCCCAGCTGTTCAAGCCGTGAGTCAGCGGAAGCCACACTCTGTTTGAGTGTGGGGTGGATGTAGGTCTGCTGGACCGAACCACCTAAAAACCCATTGTGTAGTGGTTTGATATATTTGTGGTTTGCTTCCGTTAGATGATTGATTAGGGGCGCACTAAGTGTTGGCTTTTTGGTTGAGCAGAAAAGTTGATTAGCTCTCTTAAAGTGTCTTAATCTGTTAAGTAATCGAAATTCAAATTCAGCTATAGTTCGTCTAACTTGTCGTGTTAGAGTGCTCACTGTCTGTTTGTTTAATTCCGCATCTGCCCATTAGCTTTTAAGCTTGTCTAGTTTGCGAACTAGTAACTTTAGTGAGCATAATATTTTAATTCGGTGAAAGTTTTTATAGGCCATATTCATTCACCCCCCCTCTGAATACTTGCACCGAACCCAACAGGTATTCTTGCCCTTGTACTACCGGCCCATCAGATGGAACTTCCTGTTCGACGTAATCCCCTGGTCGTACCCAAAGTTTCTGGCAAAGCGATGTGGGTAGTACAGCTCCAAGAAACTCGTCGCCGACCGGTGCAACGCCAACATGGCTACTCGGGTGCTCAATGTTCAATCAGTCCGTGGTCCTGTGTCGGCCGCCCCCTGACTGGGGTGGGCACTGGTCGCCCCTCCACCTGAAGCCCCCAGAAAGATGCGAGAGTCCCTCGCTGCACTAACGAAGGGCAGTCCCTCCTTGCCCCGTCCGGACAGTTAACAAAGGGCCCTCCTGGCCCCCTCAAGCTGCTCCTTTGTGTCTCCATCCGGCTGTCCAGTAAAGCTGAACAAAAGTGGTGTCGTCAGGTTCGCCACAACACCTCGCGTCACCAATCCCGGGAACAGTAACCCGGCCTACACACTAAGGTAGTGGGTCGGTAGAAGTATACTCTTCTTGATGGAGGCATCACCCACGATTCCCTTTGGCTCGGGTCCACTTCTTCACACTCGGGAGCTGGTTGAGTTTTGGCCTCACTCTATTAAGGCCCCTTATCCATTTTGTAGCTTTCCTTTGAGTCATTTTGATGTATTTTCATTTTATTTGAGTCATTTCCCTAGGTCTTGCATTTATTTTCCTAAGATTGTGTGTCATTAGATGATGTAATGTGCTAATTGGGCCCAATTCATTGGACTAGGCCCATGTGCACCCCTTCCACCTTCGGTTATTTGCTATTGAGTCTTTTGTCATGGACTTCTGTAGAAATGTGGGTTTCCTATATATAGGACCCCATTTCCCACATTTGAAGTCAATGAATGAATGAATGAATCCTTTTGAGTTAAACTTACCATTTGAGTTCAAATTGGAGTGATTCCTCTAGTTTTTTGGGTGAGAGACCCTAGGGGAGAGATTCCCCACCCATTCTCCTCTTAATCTCTCTATTTCACCCCTCTTTCTCTCTCCTCCAACCCCAATTTCGAATTTTCTTCTCTCTCCTCCCCTCCCAACCACCTCCACTAGCTACCCACCTCATTTAATACCCCTCCACTTCCCCAAGTTGCCATTACTCCACTCCCATAGTCCCTAGGTGGCATCTTCCCCATTCCAACACCTTTCTCCACCTTCCCACCAAATCTACCCCATTCCAATACAAACTCTCCACTTCCCCACATAATCACCCACCTTCTAAGGCCATTTCAAATTTGAAATTCACACTCCCTCCACCCACTTGTTCCCCCTCACCTTCCCCCCTCTCCCTCCAAGCCCCAAATTCGTAGCTCCTCTCTCACCCACAGAAAACACCCCCTTCCAGCTCCCATTCTATCCCTCCCTCACCTTGAAACACCCCATCCTAGACCCCCTCACAGCCCGGGCTTTCCCCACACTCATCCACCCCCATTTCCTCTCCCATATACCCCATTTCCCCCCCATCATCTTCAACCTACCGTTTCAGCTGACAACCTGCAGAAGTGTACCATCTTACAGCGGCGACCACGGCTTCCTCCCGACGAGTTTGAAGACCCAAGAGGCATCCACGGAAGCGGCTACCTGTCCTCTTCGCAACGATCGAGGTCTCATCCCCATCGGAGATCGGTGCTGCTGTGGAGGTCCGTTCTTCCCCGACCGCGCAGTTCTGCTCCGGCTGAGGATCTGAACCGGACTAAAAGCTCGGCCACTGCAAACATTGGATGAACCAGCCCCGAAGCTATTCTACAAATATCTTCCTCCTCCAGTCTTCGTTCAGGATCAAGAAACGGAACCTCATTCGGCTGCCGGAGAAAGGAGTTACAAATTTTCTCCCCCGAGCTCTCCAGTCTTGTCTCCTGCAGTCTGCTCCGACCAGTGACCACTCTTTAGGGTACACCGACTGCCCTCGACCTCTGATTGCAGCCCCGTCACCTCTGGCTGAAAGCTACTTCGACCACGAAGACGTCGCCGCCAGTTTCGTGCTGATCGGAGTTCGGGAGGGTGCGTGGCGTCCTCTGCAACCTGCTGCCAGAAGTCTGCAACTGCGAGTCAGAAAACCTGATGTCCTGTTCCAACCTCTGCCCCAGTCAACAACGGTCTCAGAAGAAATTTAAGAAAATCTGAAGCGTTCCTGTCCCTGTTACGAAGCTTTTTCCGCCGGTCTCGCCATCGGAAAAATTCGTGAGAAGGATCTACAGCAACCACACCAACACATTGTCCCTGTTCGTAGACAACCGGCAGATTCGGCAACCTCGCTTAATCGTCGTTCTTTACCTTACTTTCCCCACCCCGCTTGGCCGGCTGAAGGCCCCTCCCTGCGGGAGGTAGTATTGTTGTATTCACATGAACCCCCACCCCAAGATCCCCCTCCTGCGAGAGGCGTAGTTTTGTACATGGTTTGAGTAGGTCAAGCTTCACCGCCACGGCGTGTGGGGAACCACCGCCTCCCCGCTCGCCCTCGTCTCCGACCGGGACCGGTTTCTTCAAACCGGTCGAGTAAGTGCCTCATCCTAGCTCATTAGTGTTGCTCTTTCAATATTTACTTCATGCGCCGCTGAATTTGCGAGGGAGCGCCCGATCCTCAAGTCCATGACTTAAGAGTGATCGCCGTGGGATAGTGTGAACCGGTGCCCTTGTGCACTTTGTCGGCCCCAATTGAATTGGGCATCCAAACCTTGGGAGTCAAACCTTGGCCTTGCTGGCCCTCTACCAGCAAGGGCCCTTTCCCATACCTCACACTTGGCATCGCCAAGTCACTCCGGGTATAGAGTGCGACGGGAGAGCGGTGGCCCTTAAGGCCCATTTGAATGCTTAATTGTGCTTGTTTGCCTAAGTCCGAGGTCGTGTCACATCAAGTGGTATCAGAGCAAGTCTTTGACTTGTCTCTATCAAGTCAAGTCCTAGGGCATTCTTGCATTAGAGTCATCATCAATCCGACCCTTGCATTGATCCCCCCGATCATCATGGCCAACTACTTAGCCTACTCACCAACCTTGAATTTCATTCTAGATGGGGACATTACCTTTGACGGATCACATTCTAGTGATTATCTTAGGTGGGAAACTACCATGGAAAGATATTTTGAACGGACTTGGGTATATGGACCCGCGAGAGTCCGCAAGGCCAAGGGACGATTTCGGGGTCAAGCCAAGAGTAAATGGGCAAACATAGAGGGATTAAGAAGGGTTAGGAGGCAAGAGCCCATTTCTTCGTGGGATGATATGAAGAAGGAACTTAGGAAGATCTACATCCCAAAATATTCCCAACCCTCCTACTCGAACACCCCAAGCCCGAGGAGCACTACCACTCCTCCATCCTCACCCGACCAATTTGAGACCGACCTTTGGTCTCCACCCCCACCAATCCCAACAAATCACCTCTCAACCATCATAACTACACTTCGCAACGAAGTCCTCTCCCTTAAGACCCTAATAAACCAAACATCCACCTCTCCACCTAACCCCATGAGGGCCCCCATACCCCAACCAAAACCCCCTTCCCTAACCTACGCTAGTCAAGCCCCTTTAGCTCCCACTTCCACCCCAAACGATCCTAAGGGCAAGAGACCCCTAATCGACCCAATCCCCTCCATGATGACCACCACTCAACCAACCCTCACCATTCAAAACCAAGTGGACACCGTGTCCACCCCTCCACCTAGGCCCATGATTGTCACCACCCTCCAATCCAGAAGCTCCCACCAAACCCCTACCCCACAAAACCCCTTGGTCCCCACCACCACCCCTCCCTTGTCCCCGAAAAAGGACATTCCCCCCAAAACCAATCAACCCAAGCCACCCCAACCAACCCATCTCCCACTCCCTACCCCAAAAGTCCAAAGTCCTAGGCTTCCACTACTTCCCCTCCCTATCCAAGCCAAAGTTTCCCATCACCCACCACCCCGAGTACACCATGCACCAACCATCATCACCCCACCCCCAATAGACCTTCCCATTCCCTTGAGAAAGGAGACCACAACCATCCACATGGGAGTAGATGAACCCATCCCCATCATTGAGGAAACCCAAGTTCATATCCGTGGTAAGGAAGAATCACAAATGTCCCCTAGCTTGGACCCCCAAGAGCCACAAGCCTTCACAAATAGCACCATAATCATAGATGGGCCCCTAGCTAGATGGCTAAAGGAGAGACCACTTCACCCCATCGTGTCCTATGTTTACCCACCCATGGAGAAAAACCTTCCCATTGCACCCATTAACTTCTATCACACCATAATCCAAACATCCTACCAAGTGGAAACCTTACAGGATCTTCTTAAGGGCGTATCATGACAAATTGAGTTCACTAGCATGTTGACCCCTATGGCCAAACCACCTAGGAGCCTTGGCCTCCTACACCTATGCATAGGGTCTATCACCTCGATTTGCACCATTGGTTGCTACACTAGTGACCTCCTTCTATTCCTCCCTACACCCGATGAGCCCAACCTTCTCCTCGATTTACAGCTTCTTGTCTCGGGTAGAAAGCCTAGTCCTCCATTCATGGCCGACCATCCCACCAAAAACTTTGGCCCGATCACTTTACTAGAGGAGGAGAATCCACCATCAAGGGGTTGTGAGGACCAAAAGGACCTAGGGTTCCTCTCCTTAGGTGACCCTTACCATGACCCCTTCGATCCCTTCCTATACCCACCCATTAAGATCCCAAACACTTTGTTCGGCCAACCCACTAGAAAACTTGGCCCACTTACCTTGGAGGAGGATGACTCACAATTTGGGAACCTTGAAGACATAGAGTGCCTCCCTCTAGGAAGACCTTTCTACGACCCCTTTGATCCCTACCTATGGGAGTCTAGTTCCCCATGTAACCCAACCATCTTACCCACCACCCACCCTTTCCTACCCTCACCCATCATATTGGGCCAAACCAATCTCATCCATGACCCGGGTTACACCTTGGGAGCCAAGACCTTGGGCCACATATCCCTAGGTAATAAGGTTGTGCCCCACCCCATGATGACCACCTTCTTAGATCCATTCGATCCGTTCCAATGGGAATTCAAAGGTTGTCCCACCCCTATACACATGGAAGTCACTTTTGGGAAAAGTATGCATGTGTCTAGGCTTTCCACACCCCTTGGCATGAACACTATGTTGGGTCCATTCATTCATATCACCCACATGTCAAGTAGAAAGCATGAGTGGTCCAAATTTGGATGTAGTGGTCCACCTTCATTCATCATGGGTCTTAAGCATATCAAAGGCATCTACGGATGTCCGGGTCCCCCGACATGCATCACCACTTTGCATGATAGATTCACATATGGTTGTCCCGGTCCACCTAAGCCCACCAAAGTCTACATGACAACATTGCATGATAAGTCCACATATGGTTGCCCCGGCCCACCAAGGCTCATCAAGGTCCATATGGCATCATGGCATAAATGGTCTATATATGGTTGTCCAGGTCCACCCATAACCACTAGAAGGTCAGCACTCACAAAATTGCATGAGGAAATCCGCAAGCACATTAGCATAAAAAATGAGGCTTATAAAAGGTTGGCTGACTCTCACCGGCGTCACTTAGAGTTCCAAGAGGGTGACTTTGTGATGGTAAGGACGGAGAGGCTCTCCCCAGGAGCCAACTCCAAGTTGAGGCCACGTGGGACTGGTCCCTTCCAGGTTTTGAGGCGCATTGATGCAAATGCTTATTGGTTAGATCTCCCTGAGGACTATGGGGTAAGTCCAACATTCAATGTCGCCGACTTAGTGCCATACAAGGGCCCCACGGTGGTACCTAGTGAGGAGATTGAGCCTACTTCTTCCTTTGAGAGAGCACCCACCCGTGAGGAGAGTCCACTAGCCAAGAGAGCTCAGCGCGAACGCATTGAACGAATATTGGATGAGCAGGTCACTACCACCCGGAGCAAGGTATATGAGCGCTATCTCGTCAGGTGGAAGGATCAGCCTCCTTCGGAAGACTCATGGGTGAGTCGGGAGGACCTCCAGTGGTTGGATCCGGACCTCCTCGAGCGGTACCTTAGCCGGATGGACCCTTACTCGACGGAGTCGAGCTCTTCGCGGCCCAGGGGATTTGATGGAGGCATCACCCACGATTCCCTTTGGCTCGGGTCCACTTCTTCACACTCGGGAGCTGGTTGAGTTTTGGCCTCACTCTATTAAGGCCCCTTATCCATTTTATAGCTTTCCTTTGAGTCATTTTGATGTATTTTCATTTTATTTGAGTCATTTCCCTAGGTCTTGCATTTATTTTCTTAAGATTGTGTGTCATTAGATGATGTAATGTGCTAATTGGGCCCAATTCATTGGACTAGGCCCATGTGCACCCCTTCCACCTTCGGTTATTTGCTATTGAGTCTTTTGTCATGGACTTTTGTAGAAATGTGGGTTTCCTATATATAGGACCCCATTTCCCCCATTTGAAGTCAATGAATGAATGAATGAATCCTTTTGAGTTAAACTTGCCATTTGAGTTCAAATTGGAGTGATTCCTCTAGTTTTTTGGGTGAGAGACCCTAGGGGAGAGATTCCCCACCCATTCTCCTCTTAATCTCTCTATTTCACCCCTCTTTCTCTCTCCTCCAACCCCAATTTCGAATTTTCTTCTCTCTCCTCCCCTCCCAACCACCTCCACTAGCTACCCACCTCATTTAATACCCCTCCACTTCCCCAAGTTGCCATTACTCCACTCCCATAGTCCCTAGGTGGCATCTTCCCCATTCCAACACCTTTCTCCACCTTCCCACCAAATCTACCCCATTCCAATACAAACTCTCCACTTCCCCACATAATCACCCACCTTCCAAGGCCATTTCAAATTTGAAATTCACACTCCCTCCACCCACTTGTTCCCCCTCACCTTCCCCCCTCTCCCTCCAAGCCCCAAATTCGTAGCTCCTCTCTCACCCACAGAAAACACCCCCTTCCAGCTCCCATTCTATCCCTCCCTCACCTTGAAACACCCCATCCTAGACCCCCTCACAGCCCGGGCTTTCCCCACACTCATCCACCCCCATTTCCTCTCCCATATACCCCATTTCCCCCCCATCATCTTCAACCTACCGTTTCAGCTGACAACCTGCAGAAGTGTACCATCTTACAGCGGCGACCACGGCTTCCTCCCGACGAGTTTGAAGACCCAAGAGGCATCCACGGAAGCGGCTACCTGTCCTCTTCGCAACGATCGAGGTCTCATCCCCATCGGAGATCGGTGCTGCTGTGGAGGTCCGTTCTTCCCCGACCGCGCAGTTCTGCTCCGGCTGAGGATCTGAACCGAACTAAAAGCTCGGCCACGACAAACCTTGGATGAACCAGCCCCGAAGCTCTTCTAAAAATATCTTCCTCCTCCAGTCTTCGTTCAGGATCAAGAAACGGAACCTCATTCGGCTGCCGGAGAAAGGAGTTACAAATTTTCTCCCCCGAGCTCTCCAGTCTTGTCTCCTGCAGTCTGCTCCGACCAGTGACCACTCTTTAGGGTACACCGACTGCCCTTGACCTCTGATTGCAGCCCCGTCACCTCTGGCTGAAAGCTACTTCGACCACGAAGACGTCGCCACCAGTTTCGTGCTGATCGGAGTTCGGGAGGGTGCGTGGCGTCCTCTGCAACCTGCTGCCAGAAGTCTGCAACTGCGAGTCAGAAAACCTGATGTCCTGTTCCAACCTCTGCCCCAGTCAACAACGGTCTCAGAAGAAATTTAAGAAAATCTGAAGCGTTCCTGTCCCTGTTACGAAGCTTTTTCCGCTGGTCTTGCCATCGGAAAAATTCGTGAGAAGGATCTACAGCAACCACACCAACACATTGTCCCTGTTCGTAGACAACCGGCAGATTCGGCAACCTCGCTTAATCGTCGTTCTTTACCTTACTTTCCCCACCCCGCTTGGCCGGCTGAAGGCCCCTCCCTGCGGGAGGTAGTATTGTTGTATTCACATTAACCCCCACCCCAAGATCCCCCTCCTGCGAGAGGCGTAGTTTTGTACATGGTTTGAGCAGGTCAAGCTTCACCGCCGCGGCGTGTGGGGAACCACCGCCTCCCCGCTCGCCCTCGTCTCCGACCGGGACCGGTTTCTTCAAACCGGTCGAGTAAGTGCCTCATCCTAGCTCATTAGTGTTGCTCTTTCAATATTTACTTCATGCGCCGCTGAATTTGCGAGGGAGCGCCCGATCCTCAAGTCCATGACTTAAGAGTGATCGCCGTGGGATAGTGTGAACCGGTGCCCTTGTGCACTTTGTCGGCCCCAATTGAATTGGGCATCCAAACCTTGGGAGTCAAACCTTGGCCTTGCTGGCCCTCTACCAGCAAGGGCCCTTTCCCATACCTCACACTTGGCATCGCCAAGTCACTCCGGGTATAGAGTGCGACGGGAGAGCGGTGGCCCTTAAGGCCCATTTGAATGCTTAATTGTGCTTGTTTGCCTAAGTCCGAGGTCGTGTCACATCACTTCTCCCTCGGCGCTGAGTGTGCTGCCAAAACTCCAAGCCCCTGGTAGATGTTGGCCAGTGCGGCGGGAGCTAGAGCTAACTGGCCCCCTCAGCCAACAAGCAAGCCGGCCACAACAACTCGGCTCTCAACAGCCCATCCTCTCCATGAGGAACTACAAAAGTCACCAGCCAATATGCCAAATACGCTGCAAGATATGTCACGTCTGGCAAACCATGGGGATTCCACCCCTCCCGCGGTGCATACACATATCTGGAGTACGTCCGAAAGCGTAGCTTCACCTCCGTGTACTCCTCCCACGGAGTCTGATCCCTGGCGAACTCCTGGTAGAAGCAAAATAGCCCGTTGTAGAAATGACGGACCCATACGTTCAGTGGTACCAGGGGAGTCTGAGTAGCTCTCTCTCTCCCTGCCAGAGCTAAATCTATCCAAGTCTTTATCAGATATCGATAACTGTAAGGCACTCGGTATCTTCCCAGTCTGTCAGTGTGACTGCGGTGGAGGTCATCCAGCACTACCTCCTCGTACCCTTCACCGATAATCGGCAAGCCAGAAATCCTGAACAGAGACCACAAGTCAAGGCCGGTCTCTCCCTCTGCTGTTGCCACCGTTTTCTAACGACGGTTGAAACGCTCCAGCAAGCCCTGTAGCAATCCGATGTAGCACAGGTACGCATACAGAGTGGCAGTCACCGCGTACCTGATCCCAGCTCGATCCAGGAACACCCGATAGTAGTGGACAATCCCCATCAACCACTCCGTGGCACCCTGGTGGTAGTAATGTGACGGGATCACTGTCCAGCGGCCATACCAGCTAGTGACGGTCTACCGCATGATTCCATTCAGCATACTGTGGTCATCATAGCCCTCTCCAGCGTACTGCACACCAGCGGGCTCCAATACCAATCCAGCAATTCCCTCCGTCTCTGTGCGGTGGTGGCCGTGCAAATCCTAGCTGGCGGGGCCAATCGGCCTAACTCTAACTCCGGACTGCTCCGCCATGCCAAAGAACCCCAGACAATCGACGATGGGAAACTGGCGCTACCTCTAGTAGTCCTCTGAAAAGCTCGGGTAGCTGCAGAAAGTGGTACCAAGCAGGCTGTCCCTGCCAATCAGGATGGCCCGCTCAAGCCGACGACAGGCTCCCAGAATCTACGAGTCACCCTCCTCCACACCAGGAGGGACATACCCAGGGAATTCCCTTGAACACCTTTAAGATGGGGGGCTACCCAGCCTCTCTGGCAACCCAGTGGGCCCGACCAATGGCCCCAACCCGCTAGCCGAGGCGTACGGTGGCACTAGCAATCAATCGGGACCACTCCAGACACGTAAGTTACGGACTTTACCCGCGTTCCACATGACCACCCGGACCACCCGGGGGCGCCCCGACGCCAAGCCACGCCGCGTGGCATCCCATAAAGGAGTCGTGGGCCCACTCCGAGACTCCTCATTCAACCCTCCAAGGTCAAAGGGAGACCCGAGCAGGTCAACCACAGGCTTCGGAGGCCCGCAGCACGCGTGTACGGCTCACACACGTATGTCCGACATTCTACCGAACACCATGTGGGCACACACGTTTCAACCCTTCTACACCGACCCACGGGCCACCCCGTGGCTCCAACTCACTAATTGGGTCCTACAATGACACCCTAACAAGTCGGGGTCACCCCCAACCCCCAGACACGTGGCAACGAGCCACTGAACTTAGCTCTCGGGCCAACCCGAGGCTACTCTACAAACCCGCCGTACAACATAGCACGAGGCAAGGCCAATGGGCCCAAGGTGCCTCCTCCCAGCCCCTTTAGACTTCTACCCTTGGTCCTAGGCCAAATCCAAGGCCTATCTGCCACCTACGCAGCTCATTCGGCAACCCGGGGTGTGTCGGGCATTTGCCCTAACACCTCACGAGCAGCCACTCCGACTCGAAGAACAACGGCCCTACGGGCCCATGCCAGCCTCCTGGAGTTCAAAGTCCATCAAATGACATCCCCAGGCAACACGAGAAGACCCCCTGGGGCCATCCCTCGGGGTTACGGCCAGCCCGGGGCCAGTTCACCCCGGGGCATGGCCACGCGCCCCAGGGAGGGCGAACTCCCTGGGGGCCGCACCCTCCCTCCAGCCCGGAGGTCCCACGACCCCACTCAGCCCCGATTCATCCAATTACAGTCCTACGATACGATTCGTGTGCCGTACCAGTCGAGAAGGTGACACGTGGACGCGGGAGCGCGAGTGACAGCACGCCGGGATCCCGCAAGTCGGCGTGCACACAAGCCTCCGCAAGCTCCGCGTATCCTTTCACCCACTTGTCCTTTTCTTTCTTAGTCAAATTAGGAAGAAAAAGACCCCCAAAAATTAGATATTATAGGGTGGGGACCAGCCTCTCTCTCTCTTGGATCGAACCGCCTAAACCCCCCTGGGGGGGTTTAGGGGGACCAGCCAGGCCCCCCTGGCTGGTCCGCCTAAACCCAGATTCAATTAAAAAAAAAAAAAATTTTTTCAAAAAAAAAAAAAGACCAGACCGCCTAAAGCGTAAACCACCCTCCGAGGGGGGTTTACGCCGACCAGCCAGGCCCCCCTGGCAGGTCCGCGTAAACCTCATTCCCCCCTCTCTCTCAGTCCGTAACCCCGTAATCCAATGACACTATTCACTTCGGTTTACGCGGACCAGCTCACCTCCCTTAGCTGGTCCGTGTAAACCCCTTGTGACCCTTCAGCTTCCCCTATAAGTACCCCTTAGGAGCTCAAGGGATCATGATCAGCATCCAAGATCAATCAAAGCTACTCCGATCGACATCCGGCAAGCACAAGACTTTGAGCGCGGCTCCGAGCAACGGGCTAAGGAGAATTGTGTGTGGGTGACTTGTTCGGCGGTCTCATACGCCGGGGCGATGTCGTTCGCACACCCCTCATGCCGTATGTAACCGTCACACACAAGTCAACACCCACCGTATGTGAGACATTGCGACATGGGCAGACGTCCCCTCATGCCGGGATTTCCCCTCGCGTGCCTGCTAGTCGCAACCATACGCGTGCCATGACGTTATGCTCACTCGTAGTCACGAGGCCATGTCTGACTGCTCAATTCGAGTCACGACCGACCCTCACCCAGATACCAGATCGACGTATCCCCCAGTTATCTAGTCATAGGCCCCCATTCGGCACCACAGCTATGGCCCACACTATGGGAGGAGTTCTCTGTAAACACAGATGTGTTCATTCATCACGCATCGACCCGGGGACCAACCCACATGTCGGAATTGTTCCGTGGCATGCGCTAGTTGTACTTTGGCCATTACGGCTTTCCTATAAAGAAATATATGTTTCAGCACAACACCGCCGATTGGACGAGTGCTCTCGCACCCATGTCCCGACCTTCAGTCTTCTATCTACGCCACTCGACATCCGTGCCTGACACCCAAACCCCAGTAAACACCCCTCCATCCAACACGCACCCCTAGCTACTAAATGCCCCCTAGCCCTCTACCCACGGCTTCAGACACATATACAGACTTCTCTTCAACATGGAACGAAGGTATTCGGATTCAATCCGATGTAAATAAACACCAGTTGCTTGCGGCCGGTGGGGAAAGACGTACTGTACACGATTCCCGCAATCGCCTATGCACTCGCACCCATGGAACCCCTTCTCTCCACGTGTCGCTCGATCGCCCGAGCCCACATGCCGCGCCCTGGTGGCGCTTCCCCGGTCAAACCTTGGTTTCATGAGTGACTGTTGAGAGATCGGCTGGCACGCCCGCATCTTGTCTGGTTAACCATTATCCTGACACTTCTGTGCCATTCGACCCTTTTTGACTTTCGTGAAAGGAGAGTGCCCGGTACCGCCGTGAGAGGCATGCAACCGTAAGGAGGATACCCGAGATATATCAAACTCCCGTATTTTCCTTCCTCGCTGTATTCCTTCCCTCACCCTGTTTAATCGGCATAAAAAACTCGCGCAACAGACAGGATGGCACGCCCGGTGGGACGTCTCCTGCCTTCCTTCTTTTTGTTGAAGAAAAGTCTGTGCCAGCCCTGAAGCCCGGTGCCCTTTCCCTGTCCTTGCAGGAGAGGCAGAGGCGGGTACTCGTGCGCGCTTCTGCTAGTAGCTTCCGATTCGCGCTCTGATCGTCGGACCACTTTCGGTGACTGTCCGCGACCGTCGCCTCCGGAGCACTCAGCACTCCAGCAACTATGGCGGCCGTCACCTATGGCCCCAACGTCATTGCCACCCATGCCTAGGTGGGCTACTTGACGACGCCGATTGCTTTCGGCAGCTTCGCCCCGGTTATCGGATCGCCCTACTTTTTGGGTGTGATCCCTGTGGCTGTTCCTCAGTCGACTCCAGTCTCTCCATTGGCTCCCCTGGCCAACGCACCACGCGCACTTCCAGCGCCGGTGTCCCGCCTAAGCGCCAGGCACCGGACCGTCACCACTGGCCCCTGCAGGGCCCCTAGATCAACGCCGGCCCGGGTGAGCGTTAGCTCCCGAGGCCAGCTTCATCCGAGCTCCAACACGGTCCCCACGCCCCGGACTTCGGTCGCCATCCCAGTACCTTCCTCGGGTCTTCAACCCCGAGCCGCAGCAAAGCCAGCACCCAACACGGGCTCCCTGCCTTGGGTCCGTGGCTTCCCGGTATCTTCCTCGGGTCCTCAACCCCGAGCCGCAGCTAAGCCGGCACCCAACACGAGCTCCCAGCCCCGGGTCCACAGCTTCTCGGTAGCTCCCTCGGGTCTTCAACCCCAAGCCGCAGCCAAGCCGGCACCCAACACAGGCTTCCTGCCCTGGGTCCACGGCTTCCCAGCCCCTTCCTTGGGTCCTCCACCCCGAGCCGCAGCCGAGCCGGCACCCAACACGGGCTCCCTACCCCAAGTAAACGGCTCCACATGATGTGACACGACCTTGGACTTAAGCAAGCAAGCACATTCGCAATCTAAATGGGCCAATTTGGGCCGCCGCTCTCTCGTCGCTCACCCAAGCCCGGGGTAACTTGGCAATGCCAAGGTGAGGTTGAGGGGTTGGGCCCTTGCTGGTAGAGGGCCAGCAAGGCCAAGACTTGATTCCCAATGGATGTGGAAGCCCAAGACAATGGGGCCGACCAAGTGCCAAAGGCACCGGTTTCTCTCTTTTCCCACGGTGATCACTTAGAGCACAAGAGCTTAAGGATCGGGCTCTCATTCACGGCCAGCGGAGTTTATGAACCAATATTGAAAGAACAAGCACAAATTAGAGTAAAGTTTGGAGCACTTACTCGACCGGTTTAAAGAAACCGGTCCCGCTCGGAGATGAGGGCGAGCGGGGAAGCGTGAGTTCCCCACACGCCGCGCCGGGGTAGCCTGACCTGTTTAAACTATTACAACACTACACCCCATGCAAGGGGGGGATCGTGGAGAAGGGAAGATGATAGTTACAATCAAAACTACCTCCACGCAGGGAGGGGCCTTCAGCCGGCCAAGCGGGGTGGGGAAAACTAGGGCTAAAACGATGAGGAAGTGAATATGCCGAATCTACCTTCTCTCGGTAATTGTGGACAGACAGTCGGTACTGTGGCTGCAGAACGTGATCAGGAATTTTGCCGACGGCGAGACCAGTGGAAAATTCTTTGTTACTGGAACTGGAGTGTCTCTGAATTTTTCTGAATTCTTCTGGGGTCGCTGCTGGCCTGTGCAGGAGCTCGAACAGGGACGCTGATTCTCGGACTGACAGCAAATGGTTACTAACAGCAGGAAGAAGAGGTTGCCTCGGCCGCTTCCGAACTCTGAATCAGGTGCCGCCAGAGCCACTAGAACCGTGGACGAGTCTTCTTTGCAACAGAACTGACGGAGAAGCCGAAAGATGCCGGCAAAGATCAGGGGACCCAGAACAGTGAGTGGGGGTCGGTGCAGACTGTGGGAAGTAGAGTCGCACACATGAGGAGGAAAATTTGTAACTTCTGCTGCCGGATGTCGAATGGAGTTCCGCTTCTTGGTTCTGAAATTAGACAGGGAGAGGAAGAACTTTTCAGAAGAGCTCGTTGCCTGATTCCTTCGGGAATTGTTGTGGTGAAGCTTTCTCTCCAGATCAGGATCTCTATAGAGCTAGCTCCTGGTTTCCAACAGCAGGTTGCAGAGGATGCCCTGGCAGCTCCCGACCTCGGAATCAAGCGCCGTCAGAGTCGTTGGAATTGTGGACGAGTCCTCTTCGCAGAAAAATGGACGGAGAAGCCAACCGATGTCGGAGAAGACTAGGGGATGCAGAACAATGGTGACTGGTCGGTGCAGACTATGAGTAGCAGATCTGCGTAGCTGAGGGAGAAAAATGAGAACTATGGATCACGAACGCCGAATAAGGTTCTGTTTCTTGATTCTGGAAGTAGACTGGTCGATGAAGAACTTTGAAGAAGAACTCGTGGACTGATTCCTTCGGGGTTCATCGTGGCAGAGCTTATAATCTGGCTCAGGTCCTCAGCCGAGGCAGAATTGCGCAGTTGTGGGAGAATGGACCTCCTGGACGGCTCGGAGATCGGAAGAAGATGAAACCACTTCTGTTCCGAAGGAGACTGGTAGACACTTCCGACGATGGCTATTGGGTCTTCAAACTCATCCGGAGGAAGTCGTGGTGGCCGCTGCAAGTTGCTGGTTCATCTGCAACCTCTGGACAGCAAACTGTAACTTCGAAGTAGCTTCCAATGACCAAGAAAGAAGAAGGGGAAGGGGGTAGATGAGTGTGGGAGTGACCCCTGGTTGTAAGGGGGTCTTGGAGGGGGTGTTCTAAAGTGTGGGAGGTGGAGAATAAGATCTGGAAGAGGGTCCAATAGATGGTGGTAGTGGGGGCTGCGAATTTGGTTGGAATGGAGAGAGGGAAAGGATATTCGAAAATAGGTTTAAGGGTGGGGTTAATTTTTTTGTCTTGGGAATAGGGGGGTTGTGTTGGGGAAGGGAAGGGGTGCTTGGGGTAGTGGGAAGGGTGCTTTGGAAAGTGGGAGGGGTAGTTGGGGGTTGGATGGTGAGGAGAGGATTGGTGGAGGGGGTCTTGGGAAGGGGTGGAGTATTGATGAGGGTTGTGGGGAATGGGAAGAGGCTTAAATGGGGTAGGTGGGGAGTGGAGGTGGTTGGGAAGGGAGGAGAGAGAAGAAAATTCGAATTTGGGTGTTGAGGAGAGAGAAAGTGGAGTGAAAAGGAGAGATTAAGAGAGGGAAGGGTGGGGAATCTCTCCCCTAGGGTTTCTCACCCAAAAAATAGAATCTCTCCACTAGATAAGAAGTGTAAACTCTCAAAATGACAAGTTTTTTCATTCATTGATTCATTAAGTTGAAATGGGGGGGAATGGGGTCCTATATATAGGAAACTCACATTTCTACAAAAGTCCCTGACAATTGACTCAATGACAAATAACCGAGGGGGTAGGGGAGAGCCCTTGGGCAAAACCCACTGAATTGGGCCCAATAGCTAACTAGACAACCTAATGACACTCAAACTTAGGAAAATGAACACAAGACCTAGGAACATGACTCAAATAAAAGGGAAAATACATCAAATGACTCAAATAAAAATTACATAGGACTCAAAATTAAATGACTAGACCATGCCGGATGCAACCGGGGCGAGGAGACGAGCTGTGAACGTGGGCATGGGAGGTGATGTCCCCATCACCACAGCATTCTCCTCGAGTCTCCAATCCCGAGTCCCAACAAAGTCGGCACCCAACACGGGCTTTCTGCCCCGGGTCCACGGCTCCTCAGCATTTTCCTCAGGTTTCCAATCCCGAGCCTCAGCAAAGCAGGCACCCGACGTAGGCTTTCAGCCCCAGGTCTACGGCTCCTCAGCATCTGCATCGGGTTTTCGACCCCGAATCCCGACACGGCCAACACTCGACACGGGCTCACCGCCCCTAGTTCGCGGCTCCCCAGTATCACAACCGGGACCCCGATCCCGAGCTCCAGTTGAACCGGCTCTCCCCGTGGGCCTTCCACCCAGGGGGCGACATTCCTCAGCACCTTCCTCGGGCATCCCGACCTGAGCCCAGACTACGCCGGTACCTACCGCGGGTCCTCAACCCAGGAGCGTCGGCATCTCAGCACTTCCAACGGCGTCGCTTTCCGGTGCAAGAGTGTCATCTCGAGCATCGGCAACACTCCTATCGGCACGGGCGAAGGCTTATACCCGAGTCACCCAACCATCGACTCCCGGCGTGGGTTACTTACCCCGAGGGCCGATCCCCGCACTTCAGACGGACGGCTTCATGCTACCCGTCACTCCAGGCCGGGTCTTCTCGGTCTACCATCTTGGGGCGGAGTCTTCCTCAGCTCCCCAGAAGAAGCATCGCCATGGCCGCAGGAGAAGGCGACTCGCTACTGCAACCAGCAACTCCGGCAAGATGGTTCTTGTCAGTGACTTGCGGACCCATCTCGACGGGGGTGAACCAATCATACCCCAGGAACGGACAATTCCCACCTTCCCCACCTCCAATCGTTTTGACCTCTTGCATCAAACATGAGAGGACGGGGTGAAGCTTAAAGGAGCGGGTTCCTCGGCAGCAGCCCGGGGGCGCCCACCTCAGCCAGACACGCGGTCTCCCAAGACAACTAGTCGGAAAAGTGGCGATAAGGGAGATCAGCAACCTGACCTGAGAAGAATCTGGGTTACCCCAGAAGAAGCTCAAGCCGTTCGAAGGGCGCGTATCACCAACCCCCTCTGAGCACTCAGGCGCGGCATCAGACGGGATGCGGCTGGCCTCACCAAAGCATCATCTGATGATGCCTAGTCGTCCAATGTCCCCCGCACAAGCAAACGGAGGTAAAGGCGAGCCCGTCCTCAGGCCCTCCAGCAACCTGTCCAGGGTTCTCCTCCGGCTGATATCGGGAGTAAGCCCCCTCCGCAACACATATCGGTCTTTGATAGACTAGGGACACCTGTCCCCCCCGAGCGGCACACGCACAGGAAACGGACGGCCCGGTTCATCAATGATGCAGTTCGAGTGTTTGCGTGCTACACCACCGGACACCAGCGAGACACCCAGCCTGATGACTTGAACCAGCCTCTGTCCCACTTCAGGAGGCCATGCCACCAGGCTCTGCCGCCTCCCCCAACAATTCACATCGGCACTTCTGTCGAACCGCGAGCGTCGGAACACGCGGAATAGGTCCCGGTGGAAGACCGTGACCCTCTTATCAACGCAGAGCCGGTCAACAATGACCCTCCTACGAACGAGGTTCAAGAAGTGACCCTTGACGCCCTTATGAAGGAGAGCTAGCACCTAAAGGCCATCCTGCAGGACCTCCTCTAGGAGCGAGACCTTCATCCGCAACAACCTGCTAGGCCTCAGGCCGAAGCTCCAGTACCCCCGATGGCTCGCGACGCTGCCAACACCTTAGCGATGATTACCCGAACCCCGCTAGCGACTGGGTTCGGCACGCCGCCGGTTGAGGCTCAACCACAGGCCTCCAGCACGCCAGTGCCAGAGAATCTCTTGGCACATCGCCAGATGATCGAGCGGCTTGTTGAGACAAAGCTCGCCCAGTATGGTGAAAGGGCTGTCACGGTAGATCTCTACAGTGTACCCTACCCGCTCCACCACCAACTGAAAAAGCTTCCCCCAGAGTACTCCCAGCCCCCGAAGCTGCAAAAGTTCGACGGGCAGGGGTCGCCACATGAACACTTGGCCTACTATTTTACGGCCATGGGTGAGCTTGCGTTGGACGAATCATATCTCCTCCGCTACTTCGCCACTTTGCTCACGGGAATGGCCTTCCAATGGTATTCCCACCTGAAGCCCAACTCAGTCATCGACTGGGCGGATCTCCAGAAGAAATTCCTCGACCGCTTCCAAACGGCCGAGCGAAAAGTCTCTCTAGCCGAACTCTGTTCTCTTCGGCAGAAAAAGGGCGAGGGCGCCCTCGACTTCATCAAAAAATGGCGAGACCTTAGCATGAGGTGTGTCAATCCACCCGTTCATGAGGACGCCATCACCATATGTCGTCGAGGTCTGGCAGCCGAGGTTAGCGAAAAGCTTCTCGGCACCAACATCAAAGGCTTCGATCAACTCAATTCGACGGTCGCCGAAATAGAGATGTTCTTCGCCGACAACCCGAGCTATACTACAGCAAAAGGGTAAACAAGCACGAGAACGCCAGCCTGGTAAGGAAGTGAATATCATAAAGTTCACCCATGCCGCCAACGCCAGTAAGGGGGCCGAATCTAGTGGCTCTGATAAAAAGCCAGCGGATAATCCGGCTACTCCCTCCTTCTCGGAGCGTATGAAGACACCCTTCTCCTTCAAGAAGGAACACATGAAGATGCTCTTCGACCTCTGCATGGCCGAGAAGATCATCGAACTGCCAGAAATCTGTAAGTCGGACAAGGCCCTGAAGACCGACGATCCCATTTATTGCCTGTACCATCGCATGCTGGGCCACTCAATTGAAGATTGCTACGTCTTCAAGACGTAGGCGCAGAAGCTGATCCGAGATGGTCTCGTCAAAATGAAGAGCGGTCTCGTCGATCCCCCGCAACCACACACGTGGGCCAGGCCTACTAAGGCAGCATGCGTGGCTCACCCCTCGGCCAATGTCATCCACATGATGGCAGCATTCTCTCTCTCTGACGACGAGTCAGAGGAGCCCAGGGTTAATCGAAGGGAACGTTCGATCGGGTATCCAGGGTGGAGGCCCTGGCACGATCGGAGACCTCTCTCCTTCCCCAGGGAGAGAACCCGGTGACTCTTCATTATCTTCATCTAGAGGGGGCAAATCATGCCCCACGACTCGCCTGCCGACTACACCCATTGAGATCGTAGTCACCCTCGATACTGCCCCTTCCACGCCAGGATCTGCCACCCGATCGAGTCCTGTGAGGAAGTTCAACACCTCATCAAGGAACAGATCTGATGGAAACAGATCGATGCGGAAGGAAACTCCATGTCACTCATTAGGCTTCATCAAGCTGTCGAAGAAACCCTGAGCCTCGCCAGGGATGCGCCAGAATGGTCAGACTCTCCTCAAGAAAATGGGCACGGGCTGCCTTACCAGCATCCTCCAGAATGGCTCAAGTTTCGGGCCGACAATCAAGAGGCGCTCGAGCGATTGTGGAGGCGTAGAGAGCTAGATACCAGTCAAGAGACGGGGCCGACCAACTTCTCAGTCAATGTCATTCATGCCCCTGCTCCTCCGGCCCCTTCGGGCTCTCAAACATCGGCACCGAGCCAGCCAACCCCAGCCACTTTGGCTGTGCAATGGCGGTCTTGGCGGGAGCTAAAGTCTCTCCCTTTTCTTGAAGAAGACACTGCCAGACTCCTCCAGGTCCTTCTCAGCCAAGGGGATGTGCTGGTGACCAAGACGACGATGAGCTCCTCAGCTCTTTCCTGTCCTCCTCCCGTCCTATCTCTATCGCCGATAGCTATGGATAGGAAGGGAAAGCAAAAGCAAGGTGAGGCCCCGCCTCAACCTCGTTACACCTCCTCAGCGGAGGGGCCGTCGGGTCCTCTCCACCTACCTGTTGACACAATCCGAAGTACGAAGAAGGCATCTTTGGAGTCTTCAGCGACTTCGATTCAAGTGGCGGGTCCACCTCCACAAGGCTCCGCCGTTCCGCAGAGTCGAGATAATTGTGCAGAGCGACAACGTCTTGCAACCACGCCAGTTGCCACTGGGCCTAGATCTCAGTATGGTTGCAAAGGCAAGGCTAAGGAGCGGGACGGCCAGTGCACCTCTCGGTCCGCTTCTCAACAAAAGTCGTCGCCATCGCGGCTAAGACATCAAACCGCGCACACATCTTTGGACGCCAGCACCAGCCTACCGACTCCTCGTAGGCTCCCATCGCCACCGCGGGTAAGGCACCAAACCGCGCACACGTCTTCGGACGCCAGCCCCAGCATTCCAGCATATCAAGAATTGCCGCTCGAGGTAATCGAGCAGGCGATCAACGCCACCTTCCAGATACAACAAGCGGAAGGCGCCTGGATTGAAATCCGAGCGAGGAAGAGTCATCGACCCCGCCCTGCAAAGACACCAGCTCGGAGATATCCTCACCAGGATTTGTCAACTCCGGCTCCAACACCTCTCCATCCTACTCCCTTGGAGACGGCTATCGCCAAGAGACAAGAGAAAAATAGGAGGAAGAACCTCAGAAGGCGGCTCAAGAAACAGGCAGAACAAGCAGCCGCCCTGCAATTTCCAAACGAGCCAACGCCTCTTCAAAGGCTCCAGCGGCTCATTGATGACTTGGAGGAATACGTCCCCCCTCGTCCTACAGGCGCTCTCCCACTCGACAGCTATATCCCGTGGGAAGAAATGCAGAGGCGAGCCCGCCTCAGAAATTGGGTCCAAGAGATGATCCAAAAGCTCAAGAACGGTGAAACACTCGTGATCCCTGACGAGCTCTCCTTGTGCTACAAAGACGAGGAGATCACCACAGAGTAGCTAGAAGAAATGCTTCGGCGCTGCACCTGCAACATGATGGATATCCCACCTCCCGACAATATCAACGCTTCTCGGCGGGGCGAGCCAGTAGCCTCCCGGACAAGACAAAGGGCTACTGCCCCTCTTGGGCTGTAGCCAGCTCCAGAGCACACCAGTCACAGTCGAGGTCGTGGCCGCGGACGCTTTAGAGGTCGTGGGAGAACTCCCGAGTTACCCCTCTCTCTGCCCACTTTCGACCCAGAGCGAATCATCCTCTTTCGAGAGGAGGAACCGGCTCCCATCCCGGAAGTAGAAATTCGGGGTGAACCCGTTATCTTCGATCCTTCCGGCATTGTCAAGACTACTGCCAGTCTCCCAGCCCCTGCGCCAGTACCGGCTTCTAAGGTAGAACAAGCGGGACCGCCCGACAAGGACGAGCCAGCCCGCCAATCACCCCCAGAAGAGTCATCACTGGCATCCCTACTCCAAGAGCCCGCTGGCGACCGAGGTCAATCTGATCCCGGTGGTAAGGGCAAGGCAGTGCAAATTTTTGATGGGGAACAGCACGGCAGCTCGCAGAAGGTTCAACATACTACCCTCTCTGGCGGATGCTCGAGCCCGAGCTGATCGAAAGGTCCTTCACCAGATGAAACGCTTCCCTACCAGCATTTCAATTTGGGAAGCCATCGCTTGGAGTAAGGACCTAAGGGAAACCCTTATCAAAATACTCCAAGAGTCAGAAGTTTATGAAGCGCATGCCGCAGAAATGAAGGCGGCTGCCTATGGAGCCTTCGCAGCCACTATCACCATCACGAAGAAAGATATGCTGCTTTCCCCTCTGTGCCACAATCGTCCTCTCTACATGAAGGGGAAGATCAACAGGCATGATGTGAACCGGATCCTAGTGGACGCTGGTGCCGTATTCGACATCATGCCGCTCAAGACCTTCAAGTCTCTATATCTGACCCCATACCTCCAGAAGGTTCAAGCGGTCAAGATATCCAGCTTCAACCAGAATACCGAGGACTTCCCCGGCCGAGTGGACGTCGATCTGGTGCTCGATGATTTCGCCTCGAAGGGGACATTCTACATCATCGACTCCAACACGTCTTATAAGATGCCATCGGGTAGACCCTGGCTCCATGAAAATTTGGTCGTCCCGTCAACTTTCCACTAATGCATCAAGTATCCCAAGGACGGAGAGCAACATAAGGTCTTTGTAGACCTGTTGCCGTTCACACCGGCAGAATGTAACCTGGCCGACGCGGCGCTCTACTTCAAGGGGATTAGTTTGTACCCTGTGATCCAGAGCAAAAGCAATGGTTGGCTCTCAGAGGAAGACGATGATGATCTTTTTTCTGTTGATGAGGAAAAGGCCAAGCTTCACCGGCTGCGCCTCGATTCCAAGTCAACCCAGGATCACCCTGAGAGGCGCCAGATCGACTTCGAGGCTAACCTCATTAGCCGAGCTATCGGCAAGAGTATATGCTTGCCACCAGACTGCATCCAGCTCCCGTGTGCATCCGAGGAGCATAGCATTGAGTTGCTGATGACATTCATTATCACCTTCAAGCGACAACGCCGAAACAAGAAGAAGGCTAACATGGACAAACCCATTGTCTTCTATAAGGGAGACACGGTCCCTCAATCCCCGCCAGATGATGACTTCGGCTGGTCTAGGCAAGCCGATGATACCCCTGAAGCAGTTCAAGTGTGAGGCGACCTGTCGTCGCATATTCAAGAAATGTGTTTGAAGCAACACATTCCTCTGTGGCAAACTCCTTCCCAACAAAGATACTTCCGTCGACTGTGGGACCCTTCCCAGGGTCGGGGGCAACCCCCGTCCTTCCATAAGGATACCAAGGGGCTTGGTTACGACCAGGACCTGGACGTCCGCGTCCACTACGCAGTCAATGTCGTAGGCTTGGCACTACCAGCCGACGACCAAACAAGAGTCGAAACCAAATTCGACAGCTCCGGGGATGAGGGGGAGGAAATTCTGATCCCGATCTCCGCCAAAGCCAGGACCCCAGCTCAAGCCGTCGGGGAACCTTCTCCGTCTCCCTGCCAAGGTAAAGGGGCAAAAGAAGCTTCTCTAGTCTCGCAGCCAGTCGAGGGACCCAATTCAATAAACCCTCCTGAAAGGGGGATCTTGCTGGTCTTAGGTGCGAAAGATTGTCAGCTTCGCCCGGCAACCCCGGAGAAACATCAACAACTCCAGTTGACGACGGCTGGCCAAAAGCCGGTGGCCCATATCGATCCCTAGTGGATCCCAGTAACAAAGGCCCTCCAGTCCCATCGGCGTCAACCGGTGGTTTCAAGAACCAAGAGCTACCCGAAGCCGACACTGATGATGAGGATTTCATCGACCTCCAACCCGCTCCTCCCGAGCTGGAGGACGGTGGCCAGGCGACCGTGGATGAGCTCGTTGAAATCAATATGGGCAAAGATGACGCCCCACAGCCTACATTCATCAGCGCTCTCCTCACTGAGGCAGAGAAGCGGGATTACAAGCAACTCATGCTTGAATACAAGGACTGCTTCGCCTGGACATACAAGGAGATGCCAGGGCTAGATCCCTCCGTAGCGGAGCACGATCTAGCTATTTCTCCCACAATCGCTCCGGTCAAGAAACCTCAGCGGCGCATGTGCCACGAGCTGGAGCTCCAGGTTTCGGTCGAAGTTCATAAAATGGTGGAGGTCGACTTCATCGAGCCGTGCATCTACTGTGGACACCGAAAATTGCACACCCAGATATCCTGCCCGGCCTCGCATCAACAATGACGCCGAGTGAAGAAGTCCCGGAGAGACTGGTCGTCCGGACTCCCCAAATATGCACACTACCGTGAAGCCGTCCCCGGAGTCACGACAGCGAAGAGAAACCAACTCCCGGGAAGCTCATAATCTATGGGCCTCGAAGAAAATCTAATGGGCCACAACTCGTGCTCACAACGGGCTCGAAATTGCCCAGGCTGCCGTTCGCCGGCACACCTGGCCAGCATGCTTCAGCGGCACGCTCGTGCCTTGCTCCCAACGGCACACTTGGTGCCCCCTTCAGCGGCACAGCCATTTGGCCGTTCAGCGGCACGCCTCGGCAGACCTTCAGCGGCACACCCTTTGCCCCTCTCCAGCGGCACGCTTGCAGGCTGCTCTTCAATGGCACGCTCTTCAAGCCTTCAACGGCATGCCCCAAGGTGCCCAACGGTACGCCCCCGATGGCCCTTCAGCGGCACACCCATCGTGCCCCTTCAGCGGCACGCCCTTCGTGCCCGTTCAACGGCACGCCTTCATGCCCATTCAGCGGCACACCCATCGTGCCCCTTCAACGGCACGCCCTTCGTGCCTGTTCAACGGCACGCCTTCATGCCCCTTCAGCGGCACACCCATCCTTCCCTTCAGCGGCATGCCCATGATGGCTTCCAGCGGCACGCCCATGCTGCGCTTCGCCGGCGCGCCCTTTGGGCTCTTCAGCGGCACGCTTGCCGTGTCTTCCAGCGACACGCCTTTTGGCCCTCTCAGCGGCACGCCATTCAGGCTCTTCAACGGCACGCTCTGGCAGGACGACGTGATGCCCACGCCCTATGAATCCTTGGCGCACAGTGGGCTGCCCGAGGTGTCGGCCGGGGATTGGGCCACGTTGCCTACTCCTCCTGCCACCTAGGACAAGGGAGTCAACTCCCATTAAATGCACTTCGGACGCCTCCCGCCTTCAAACGCTTCCGCCGTGTAGGGTATAAAAACCCCTCTCCTTCGCTGCGAACAGGGGGAGGAAGAAGAGGAGACAACAAAGAAGAGGGAGCCACACACACAGGCAGAAGAGAAGAAGAGGGAAGAGGGGAAGAGAAGAAGAGAAGAAAGAAGAGGAGGGGAGGCTCCGCCTCCCCCTTCCTGTTGCTCCGTTCCACCTACCGTCGCCGCATGTGCGAAGAGGAGAAGAGAAGAAGAAGAAGAGGAGCTCGTCGCTCCACCCACCACCACCGTCTGTGTGAAGAGAAGAAGAGAAGAAGAGTGGGTGGAGAGAGGGATGAAGTCCGGGAGGGGAGGAGTCCGCGCTCCGTTCCCCCCGCTGTATTTCTTTTTTTTCTTTTTTTCTCTTTTCTTTCTTTCTTTCTTTCCTTTCATTCCCTGTTTTGCTGATGTTGCAATGTATTAATCCCCTCGGGACATTTTTCTTGTAAGAATAGAAATAGAAGGCTTGCAAATATTTTTGGGCGTCTTCCTCAGGCATCTCTTCCGTGTCTGCATCCTTCGGTGTTTCACGCCCCTTTCTTTTTTTCCTTCTTTAGGGTTTACTTCTTGCCAAGCATTTTCGCTTTCGTTCGCCCTAGTCGTGCCTTCAACGGCATGCCCTGATTGTGCCTCCAACGGCACGCCCAGTCGTGCCTTCAGGGCACGCCCTCTTTGAACCCTTCGCCGGCGCACCTGATCAGGCCTTCGCCGGCACACCCCTCCTGTGCCCTTCCCCGGCACAGTCCTTTGGACCCTTTCCCGGCACGCCCTGGCCAAGCCTTCAGCGGCACCCCCTCTCGTGCCTTCCTTGCCCGGCACACTCTTTCCTCCTTCTTGCCCGGTGCACTCCCTCTTTGGCCAGTCCTAGGAGTAGTCTTCCGCTCGCCGGTCCCTCCGAGTTTTTCGAGGTTTTATTAAGGTGTTACCGCTCTCGGGTGCCCACCTCCAGTTGTCGGGTTCCGCCACTCCTCGTGGGCGCGTTCCCTGTATCTCCCTTACGCTCGGGTCAAGGGGAGGTGCTGTCGAATTTTTGTTAGAAACAATAACATGTTAACAAGATAAAAGAAAAAAACAACAAATAAATAAAAGAGAGAACAACGGTAAAACGCTTTAACCAAAGCAAAGGGACCGCAACCAACTCAAAGAGAACCAAATCGAACGATAACTAAACAACTTGAACATTCGTCCTCATGGGAGAAAGAATGGAAGTTAATCAAGAGAAGAAAAGAAGAAACCCATGAAAACTTAATAAAATCAGAAAAGAAGAAAAGAAAAGCCTTAAAGGAAATGGAGGAGGAGTGGGCTCCCCATGCCCTTCGTCGGTACGCCCCTCTAGCCACCCTTGGCCGGCACGCCCTTCGCCAGTACACCCTATAGCACCCTTCACCGGCACGCCCCAGCCCAGCTTCCCCCGGCACGCCTCGTTTGGCCTTTCGCCGACACGCTCCCCCTGCGCTCAGCGGCACGCCTGCTCCAACCCTTCGGCGGTACGCCCTCAAGCTCCTTCGACGGCACGCTCCCGTGACCCCTTCGCCGGCACGCTCTCCCCTGTTCAACCCTTCACCGGCACGCTCGGCCAGGCCCTTCGCCGGCACACCTAAGGCTCCTTCATCGGTACGCCTCCCATAGCCACCACACCTACCCCTTCATCGGCACCCTTGGCCAAGCCCTTCCCCGGTACACCTCCCGCGAACCTTTAGCGGCACACTCCCTCAGCCCCCTCAGCGGTGCACCCTTCCACCTTCAGCGGCACGCTCCTTCAGCCCCCGTTTGGCCCTCCAGCGGCCCACTCTCTCTCCAGAAGAATATGTATAATAATAATAATAATAATAATAATAAAATTAATAAAAACTATGATGAATAAATAAATCTAAATATATATATGAAATAAACAAAAAATGTAAAATAATAATAAACAAAAAGGAGAGAAAATATAATAGTAATAATAATAAACAAAACGGATAAATCATCCAGAATAAATACATAAGAGGGAAATAAGCAATATATATATATATAAAATTTAAAACCAAGATAAAAAATGGTAAAATCCACTTTGCAGTCCCGTCTCTCTCGTGACCCGGTGCTGAAGGAACAACAATGCCACCCTTCCAGGTTGGGCCTGAGTCTTGGGAATTATCCCGAAATGGCCATGGCCCGACCTCACCTCGGGCTGACATTCCGATTAAACCGGACTCGTTTCTCAGGCCGGATCCCTTCCGAGCCACTACTAAAATTACCGCACGTTCGGCAGACATTTGAACGGGTTCACCTCGATTTTCACCGCGTTTCTATTACGGACCGGTGTCCGAACATGAAAAGATCCATGCGTGACCGATATGGCCGACGGTTCCCATCCCGACATGGTCGTAACCCGGCATTGCTCTGGGCCAATAGCCTGTCGAATCGGATTCATCCTAATGGGATTTGTTCCCGCTCTTTCATCGAAGTTGCCGTGAACTCAGCGTACGTTTGTACGGGGTTGCTTCCATCTACGTCGTACCTTCAATATGGACACTTGTCCGAATATCAAGTGGTCCGCAAGCAACCGACATAAATCGGAATAGAACGGGACGGCTCCCGTCATCCCTGGACCCTACACATGGGAATATCAATAAGGCCTTCGTGGGCTATGCTGGGACCTCGGGTCCGTCCCGATTATGGTCACTGTCTGACCCATATCCTCGGCCTATAGCCCGCTCACTTTGAACACATTTTTGGTTTTAGAATCTAGTCCCGGGACTCTTCCTCGCTGCCCTCCGGCACTGAGAACATTAATGATGCCCACGCAAGCCCCGTTTGGACAGCGGGAGGCGCCCCCGGCATGGTCCTGACTCGATCTTGCACCGGGCCAACAATCTCATTGGTTTCCTGCTACACTAACCGAGATTTAACCGAATGTTTTCAGAGTCTCAGAATAATATGTTTGTCGTGTCCCAGCATACATATGTTCTAGTTCTAGGTCCTTCTGTGACGATTACGGTATTCTCAAGCCGGACACCCGTCCGAATATTAAACGGTCTCCCGAATGACCGACACGTTTCGAACGTTCGCTTCCCTAGACATAGGGCTTTCCAGCCGATTCAAGGGATATTCCCTCGTTTCCCCTTGGCACCGAAAATATTAATGACGCTCATGCAAGTCTTGTTTCGACAGCGGGGGGGGGCACCGCAGTATGGTCGCAGCTTGCTCTTGCACCGGGCCAACAGATTTACTGGTTTTTGACCGCTCTAACCGAGGCTCAGCCGAACGTTCTCCGCTCTTCCGAACAATAGATTTGCCGTACCTCGACATACATGCGTTCTGGTTTTCCCGCGACAATCGCGATCTTCTCGAGCCGGACATTCGTCCGAACATTAAATGGTCAGTACACGACTGACATGACCGCGAATGGTTTTCTTCTCGCCCTCGCGCGAGGATTTCAATACCTCGTAATATACCTTCCATGAAATTGATTTCTTGGCCATGAGGCCCTGAATCCCAGTTATTAATCAAGGGTGTTCCCTCGTATGGGGGATGTAAATGACGCCGTGACCTTTATGGCGCGGTGGATTTTGGTCCCGGCACGAACCACACAATCGTCTGACGACGTCAGATCGAGCGCACCATATGCTCTTCGGAGCCCGAATAAATTGTCACTTTGTGACTGGCATGCCCACGCACTTAATAGACGAATCAACCATTCCCGAATAGACGAGCATAATAAACGAACGAAAAGTGCGTCCACATCTACCCGATCCGGCTCGCCAATATAGTTCTAGTCAAGAAGAAGAATGGTCAAGTCCGCATATGTGTCGACTTTCGGGACCTCAACAAAGCCTGTCCAAAGGACGAATTCCCAGTTCCAATCACAGAAACAATGGTCCATATGACCACCGGCCATGAAGCCTTGTCTTTCATGGACGGGTCGTCCGGTTATAATCAAATCCAGATGTCCCTTAAAGACAAGAACCATACGGCCTTCAGATCCCCCAAGGGGATTTTTAACTACAAGCGCATGCCCTTCGGTTTGAAGAATGCCGGTGCTACTTACCAAAGGGCCATGACTAAAATATTCGATGAGATGCTACACAACATCGTCGAATGCTACATCGACGACCTCGTCGTCAAGACTAAAAGGCGTGAAGACCATTTGCGTGACCTTCGCCAAGTCTTCGAGCATCTCCGGCAATATGGGCTCAAGATGAACCCCATGAAATGCGCCTTTGGCGTATCCAGCGGCAAATGTCTCGGCTTCGTCGTCAGGTACCGGGGAATTTAGGAGGATCCCAGCAAGATCAAAGCGACCCGGGAGCTCCCACCACCCAGCAACATCACTGAGCTCAGGTCCTTCCAAGGGAGGCTGACCAATATTCGGAGGTTTATCTCTAATCTCTCTGGCTGATGCACGCCTTTCAGCAAGCTGATGAAGAAAGATGCCCCGTTCACATGGGACTCAGAATGCCAGGCGGCTTTCGGGCAAATCAAGGAGTACCTCCTTACTCACCAAGTGCTGGGGGCACCAATCAAGGGTAAACCCCTCATTCTCTACATTGCCGCCATGGACGCTTCGCTAGGAGCTCGGTTGGCGCAAATCAATGAAGAAGGTAAAGAGCAACCCCTCTATTACCTCAGTCAGAAGCTAATCGGTGCCGAGTACCGCTACTCCCCCATGGAGAAGGTCTGCTTGGCACTGGTGTTCGCTGTTAAGAAGCTACGGCATTACCTCCTGTCCCATCAAGTCGAGCTTATATCCAAGCACGACCCTCTGAAGTATCTCCTTTGACGGCCTGTCCTCTCAGGCAGACTGGGAAGGTGGGCTCTCCTGTTGATAGAGTATGATATTATCTATGTCCCCAGAAAAGCAATCAAAGGACAGGGTATGGCTGAATTCATGGCAGCCCATCCAGTGCCAGACGATTCACCCTTCAACTTGATAAGTACAATATGAAGTGATCTAGAAGGGGAGGGGATGAATAGATCACTGTTTTCGTAGATTTAAAAAATTATTGCAGAGTATATTGCTAAACGGAGCTAACCTCGAGCTCTGACTATCGTAAAAGATGCAGTGCAGTTAATAGCTCAAGCAAATAGAAGGCATACCACAATATTATCACGATCAATCACACAAGGGCTCAGAGGATTTTAAGGTGGTTCGGTCCTTCAGACCTACATCCACCCCACACTCAACCTGAGTGTGGCTTCACTAAAGGCTGGGCAACACAGCTTGCCAAACAACTGCTGATACACAGCTTCCCAGGAGAACAACCTCTCCTCTTCCTCCTACCCGGAGGGAACCTCTAGCGATCAGCAGCCACTAGAACCCAGAGACTCACGTCTCTCTTCCTCTTTACCAAGAGGGAAACCCCACTAGTAGCAGCCCTGCTACTAGTGAACCAGAGGTCGAAGACCCCTCTTCCTCCCAACCCGGAGGGTACCTACAAGCAGCTCACCTGCTGCTTGCAAACTGGAGATTGACTCTCCCTACTCCTGATCTCACAGGAGGACCCCGACCTCAGTCCAGAGGATCGGAAACACAAACAATAACAGTTGAAGAAAGATAAGAACAAGAAATGAAAAATACGAACGAAGGAAATCAAATGCCAGACAATGGAAACAATGTAGCTCAATATAGAGCAATGGACTTCGGATTTGATCCGCAAGTCAGAACAATTCTTCTGATCACTCTTCTGCTCTCTTTCTATTTCTCTCTGCTATTCTTTCTTCTTTCTTTTCTTTTTCCTGGATCGAAGGGCTCTCTGTTTCCCTGTTTTCTTCTATGCCTCTCTTCTTCGATCACCTTCATCTGAGGACGAAGGATTCTATTTATAGCATCAACAGCAGATGGATAGGGCATGAAATGCGTGTGCCTCCCACGCTCGATCCAGAAGTTTCCTGTCACGTGCCTTTATCAAATTGGTTCCTCTTGTCTCGGATCACGTGCAGCCCTGGAGTGTGGAATGTTCTTCCTCGGACCTGTAATGAGATTAAGTCCATTAATACGCTGCATGGCCATTAAAACCAAAACTGCATGAGGTATAGTAACAACAACACGACGTGACTATTTCTAGAGATGACATAAGAACGACACGAGATACTCTGTAACAGATCAGATATACAGAAGATAATGACACGAGGTGAGGTTATAAGCAAGAGAGACACGAGGTTACGAATGCAAAAACAACACGAGGATAATACGGGCTAACGACAGAAACCGACATGAAGACTAAAGCGAGAGACCAACACGAGGACAGAATATAAGGAAACGACTCGAGGTGAAAACAACACGAAGTGAAGTTAGACACGAAGTAAAAAGCAACGACACGAAGTATAGTGGTGACAAACACACACTACACAGAAAAATGACACGAAATAAAAATAATGCTAAGTGAAAACAGTAATCGACACGCGCTGAGAACAACACGAGGATAGTGAGAACAGCACGAGATGAAAACAACACAGGCTGATAACGACACAAAGTCGAAACAGTAAATGACACGGGATAACACTGCACGAGGTAAAACGACACGAAGACTTAATAATAAAAATGACACGAGGTGGCAATAAAGGAGAACGACATGAAAACAACATGGACTGCAACCGAAACCGACACGAAGTCAAACAGTACAACACGAGGTGTTGTAACCAAGACGAAGTGCCAATCAATCACGAAGACAGTATGCAAAGAAACGACTCGAAGTGAGATGAGAACAGAATGAAACAAAGAAGACGACACGGAGTGCATAAAACCAACACGAAGACATATCAACACGAATACGTGGACAAACAGTGACCGACACGAAGTGTGGTTACTAAGTAGGAACGACTCGAGGTCTACAGGAAAACTACTCGAAGTTCATCAGAACTTTTAGAGCAGCTTCAGGAACACGACACGAAGTCATGAGAAGAGAAAAACAATCACGAAGTGAAATGAACACTTGAACTTAGACTGACTTAGAGACTCAGCGAAAGGACTCGAAGACAGGAATACAAAGGATGACATGGAAACAACACAGTAATCAAAGACTGCACGAGGTGAAAGACAACACTCAAACAGACGACAACATGGCTAACTCGACACGAGGTGAAAACGCGAAGCAAGAACTACATGATGTTTGAGGAAAAACAGCACGAAGATAGAACATGAACGAACACACGAAGTGTTACCTCTTAGCAGTTATTTCATATAAAACCATGGATAACTCAAGTGCAAGATATCTGATCAAAAATAACAAGAACAATTAACATAGTGTTGCTCATCATCAAAATACTTAGGGAAGACACACAATCCAACACAACTCGGAGCTCCCGGACGAGGAGCCCCTTGCTACTCAATCGCAACAATTGGTTGAACAGAGCGGACATGTCTTGCATTACTGGCAGCAAAGTGCTCTCACAACCACTGTTGCTCAATCACAACAACCAATTGAACGGAGTGGAGATGTCTTGCATTATTGGTAGTAAAGCGCTCTCACAACCAGCGTACGTTTCTGGGAGCTCTACTTTGATGGTGCTTCCCGAGGGATTACCCGGAGCAACCAAGATCTAGCCACTACGACAAGTGCTGGCATTGTCTTTCTGACTCCTCAGGGCGGAGTTTTGTACAACTCTTGCGCCCTCATGAAGTCCCTGACCAACAATGAAGCTGAGTATGAAGCTCTACTCATTGGGCTCTAGATGGCTCTGCACATGGGCATTAAATGCCTCAAAGCCTACGGGGACTCCCAATTGATAGTCCGGCAGGTCCTCGACATCTATGACGTGCGGAAGCCAAAGTTGGTTCCATACCATACCGTCGTCACCAGATTGACCCGAAAGTTCTATTTCTTTGAAATAGATCATATTCCCAGAAGCAACAACGCTCAAGCGGATGCCTTAGCAAAATTGGTGTGGCATCAAGCTCCCGCCCGAGGGCGAGGTCGACATCGTCATCAAGCACAGAAGACTGATGCCGAGCTCACTCGAAGGCAACACCGGTCTCACCATTTGCGAGTTCCACGACCTTGACCAGAGCACACCTTCAGAAGAGGATGATTGGCGTGCGCCTATCATCAAGTTCAAGAAAGGGTGGCTTCCCCCTGACCGAGCTCAAAGGGTGCAGCTACTCCGTCGAGCAACCTCCTACGAGTTGATTGGTGACTCCCTGTATCGGCTTGTCCATGAGAAGGACAAGTCAATTCTCCTGAGATGTGTCTCCCTCGCCGAGGCTCGAGACATAATGCAGGAGGTCCACTCCGGATTGTGCAGTACGCACTAAGCCGGAGATCGGATGAAGCACAACATCAAGCTCAAAGGCTTCTACTAGCCGACCATGTACATGGACTGCATCCAGTATGCCCGCACGTGCCATCAATGCCAAGCCTTTGGCCCAGTACCCAGAAGACCTCCCAACCCACTGCGTCCTACAGCCCCCACTTGGCCATTCGCTGAATGGGGAATGGACATTGCGGGGCCTTTCCCGCCATCTTCCAAGGGCCATAAATACATCTTCGCCGCCACCGACTATTTCTCTCGTTGGGCGGAGGCTCTACCCTTGCGAGAGGTCACTGGCGAAATCGTTGCTAGATTCGTCCGGCACAACATTATATACCGATTCGGTACTCCCAGTCGCATAGTGTCCGACAACGGGACACCTTTCAAGAATAAGCCTGTATACTAGTTAGCGGCCAAATTCCACATCGACTGGAGAACCTCTTCGGTCTACAACCCCCAGGCTAATGGTTTGGCAGAAGCCTTCAACAAAACCCTTTGTAAGCTCCTGGCTAAGATGGTTAGCCACCGAAAATGAGACTGGGGTGAAAAGGTCTTTGAAGCATTATGGGCCTATCGAACGGTCTACAAAACCCCCACGGGATGCTCGCCATTCTCCCTCGCTTGCGGGGAAGAAGCAGTTATCCCCATCGAAGTCCAGTTAGCCTCTTACCATGTGGCCATCCACACTGGCGTTGCCGGCCCTGATGAAGACGATTACCAGCGAAGACTAGAAGAGCTCGCCTTTCTAGAAGGTAAGCGGTTCGAAGCCTACAAACACTTGCAAATATACCAGGCTCGTATGGCTCGGGCCTACGATAAGCTCGTCAAACAACGAGCTTTCAAGCAAGGCAACCTTGTCATGATCAAGGAAAAGGAGGTCATGGCAAGGCGCTCCAGTGGAAAACTACAGCCAAATTGGCGAGGTCCAATGCATAGACGGTTGTTGATCACAAAGGTCACAGACTGTTCCCGCCTCTCAATGGTAAACACATGAAGCTGTATTATGCACCAGAGCACAAGTTCGCGCGCCAGCCAAACTAAGGCACACATCCCAGCTACTATCAATAAGGTCGGTCCTTCCCCGTGAAGGATTCAACCGGCCAGTCCTCACAGTCTACGATTCCTAGTCAACCAGCCAGCTCAGCTCCTCGGAACCGCCGCCATGCATCCGCGGGGACTGATCTCCTTCCCTCATTCCTGTCACCACGGGGGCACGGGCACTTTTACACCAGCACCAGCCTAGCCGCCAGGCTCACAGGTAAGTCAATATATATATATATATATGGGGTGAAAAATAGAGATGCCCAGGCAGACCCAGTCATCCCCACCACAATAGGGTGGCTGGGGGCAAAAAGGCCAATAACCCAGCTGAGGTGAAAACCTAAAAGGGCACCTCAGGTAAAATTGGGAAACACCTCAACGTGAAAACCCGCAAGGGCGCGTCGAAAAAAGCTAAAGGGGGACGGCTCTAGCGAAAACCTGAAAGGGCGGTAGAGCTAATAATGAGAAAATCTTCTTCTCCCCACCAGTCAGAATGGCCTTCCACCTATTCCTTGGTGGGCCATTAGCCTCATCCCGAGCCAGTCTTCAATCCACTTGCACTGCTACGACACAAACCGTCCAATCCCCAGTTAACCTTACGTTGCTCCCACTCAGTTTGGCCAACCTTTGGCCCTTGCCTCAACATCACAGATCAACCAGTCCCTGTGATAGTGAATTTCCCAGTCACCATCCTGGTAAACTTACATCCCGATACATTCCCAGACACTCATCATTCTCCGCCCCTACATCCTCTGCAAATCCAGAGCCTCCTAGTTCATTATAGTCCCAGTTCCCCCATACAATCCTTGATCTACTAGCCATAACCCCAATCAGATCTTGCCATAACAAAGTGGCCCTTCGCCACCATGGTGTAAGGATTTCTGAAAACCCTTATGAATGGCCGAACAATATCTGACTATCCACACCTTCCAGTCTCAGGTTACGTCCCCTGACAACAACACGCTATGGACGGTAGTCTCAAAAGAAAAAAATATATAATGGGGTTAAAAATAGAGATACCCCGGCGGGCCTGGTCGAATCCATTACAGGGAGCCGACTAGGTGCAAAAATTGCTACTAACCCAGCTAAGGTGAAAAACCCGAAAGGGCGCCTTAGGCAAAGTCGGGTAACCCCTCGATGTGAAAACCAGTAAGGGCGCACCAAAAAAAGCCAAAGGGGGCCAGCTCTGGCGAAAACCCGCAAGGGCGGTAGAGCTGGTAAAGAGAAAAAGAAAAAAAAACTCTCCCCCTCCACTCTTCACTTACAAAGCCGTCGGCTATCATACGCTCCGACGGCAAGCTCAACATCCCCACACAACAACGATGGCCACTACACTCCCAAGGGTCGGTCATCGCCAGCTTCTAATCCCAGTTCTGACTACAATGCCTTCACAGGCTAGCCGCCTGCCTTCAACTCTAGTTTTCGGCTACAACGCCTTCGCAGGCCAGCCGCCAACTTTCAACTCCAAGTTTACGGCTACAACGCCTTCGCATGCCAGCCGCCAGCTCCCAGCTCCAGTTTTTGGCTACAACGCCTTCACAGGCAAGCCGCCAGTCTCAAGTTCCAGCTTCGACTACAATGCCCTTATGGGCCACCCGCCAGTTTTCAACTCCAGTCTTCGGCTACAACACCTTCACAGGCTAGCCGCCAACCTCCGGTCCCAGCACTTTAGCTACAATGCCTTCACAGGCTAGCCTCCGATCCCAGTACTTCGGCTACGATGCCTTCATAGGCCAGCCGCCAGCTTCTAACCCCGGTCACCGGCTACCATGCCCCTAAAGGCTAGCCGCCGGCTTCCAGCTCTTGTTTCGGTCACGATCCCTCCACGGGTCGACCAACCAGTCCCAGTCCCGATCATGGCCCCTGGCTGTGATGCCTTTTGAGGCCATTCGGCCAACTCAGTCCCAGTTTCTTAAGTCCAGAAGAGCTACATTACCGGCTAACAACATACAAACAACCAGCATCCGGTTCCCAGTATCTAAAATCCAGTCACACCACTCTCCTCACCCAATCTTTTATCCCAGCTCCAGTTTTGGGTAAAACCCAGTTCGTTGTCCCTTATGCCGGTACGTGTTAAAACAGTCAAGCATGACCGACAGTAAGTGGTAGCCATCCCTTATATCTAACCCTATCCCACAGACTGGAGAGAAGAACAACTCAACAAACAATAACACCAAAATCCAGAGTTTGTCATTGATACTCTATAACAGGCAGCCCAAGACATGCCCTTGGGGTAACAAAAATACACAGTCCGGATAACAAAAAGGGGAAAGGAAAGTGATACAATCACGGCCTAGCCTCGCTCCCTTCCAGCTCTGCCAAGCGGGACTCCGCAGCCGCGAGCTCTGCCTCCAAGGTCGACGCAAGCTGAACGCTGGCCTCGGCTCCGGCTTCGGCAGCCCGCCACTCAGCTCTAGCAAGCTCTACGGCTTGCTGCTGCTCCTCCAAGGCCTTCTACAGGGCCTCCGCTCTACTGGTCCCCTCGCTCAGCTACCTGGCACGGTCCTGAGCAAGAGACACGGCCGCGTCGGCAAGCCTCCTCTGCTCGGTCGCAGCTGCCATCAGCTGAACGCGCTACTCCCGTACCTCCCGGATGGCCGCCAGCCGCTGCGCCCGCTGCTCCTGAGCCTCCAGAAACCGCAGGTACTCCACCCAGATGCCGGCCAAGCCAGACATCCAGGGCCGACAAGGGAATCCAAGGCCGTGGTAGCCACGTGTGCACTCCCTCAACTTTTGCCGAAGCTCCTCTGGGGAAGGCAGGGGGTCACCCCCTACGTAGCCCCGGGCTCACTGAAGTAAGGCTGCACCTACACTGGCATCCAGCAAAGGCTCCGGTGGTGAAACAGATGTAGGCCACTCAATCTCTGGCTCGAGAGAAGAGTGACCCATCTCGGCCAACACACCGGAGGGACCTGCACAACCCCATCAAACACAAAATAAGTCAACAATGTTCTGGACTTCCCTTTGACAAGACAAGGTGAAAAACCAGAGAAAGGTCCTGACTCTCACCAGGTGCAGCTCCTACCGCGCCTGTCACTTCCCCGCTTAGGGTCGGTGAAGGTAACCTCTCCTCCACCCCGGTAGTGTCCTCTGCCAGAGTCGGAGAGGGTTGAGACTCCCCTGCAACCCGGTCCTCCCAAATGGCCATTGGGGTGACGGAGGGCTCCTCCTGACCCTCCTCAACGGGAGCCGGCGCGTGCTCTTCCTCAGTCTCCAGTCCTAGACATAACACAAAAAAATGTCAGCACCCTGCCGCAACTTCTATATCAAAGCCAGTGCGGAGGCAAGAAGAAGCCGCATATACCTTCCAACGCCGCCTCCATCTCGGCATCCCTGGCAGAAGAGACCTCGGAGGAGGAAGAAGAACTCGAGCTCGAGCTCTCGTCAGTCTCCATCGTGGCGCTGCCACCCTCTGAAGAGCGAGACGAGCTCTCCGATGAACCCCTGGCCGTGGGAAAATCAGGGGCACCTATCCATCGGGAAACCATATTAGACCATTATCAAGTCCAGCCTCACATAAAGATAGCTCCCTAGTCAAAGATGCTAGGGAAGAAGCTCACCAGCCGGGGCATCCCCTTCAGAAACCCCCTCGATGTTGACAAACTCCTCGTCGCCCACAGCAGTAGCTGCGACGGGAGTTTCATCTCCTGATAGCCGGTCCGTATCCCGAGGGAGCTCTCCTTCCTCTAGAGGGGAAGAGGTACCTGCAATCCATCCCGGTCAAAGCTCAACACAGGTGGGAAAGTCAAATAATCCACCCTGGATCGATCAAGTGCTCAGTTACATACCTGACGGTCCCACACTAGAGGACTCCACCAGCCCCACCGTACAGGCCGACACTACGCTCGGCAAAGGTGGGAGAGGCACCCTCGTCAGCAACGGCGCTGGTCTACCCAACGGGTCTTAGACAATGGTTCGGGGCACGGAAGTCACCGGTCCGGGCTCGTCTCCGAAAGATGGCAGGGCCACTGACGGGCCGGCATCCGCCAATTCCCGAATCATCTCCAGGGTCGTCGCCGCGTCCTCACCTGCCAAATCAGCAACATAAATCAAGTCAATAACTTTGGCTTGTCAAAAAAAGAAATTAACAGCAACGAGAGGATCCCCTCAATGGCAGTCGGGAACTCACCCTGACAACTGTTGGCCACCGTGGGCCCTGGCTCATTGGCCGGGCCAGGCACTTCACCCTGTAGCTGCGATGTTTGAAATGCTCCAGCAAGCCCTGCAACAATCCGGTGTAGCACGGTGTTGCGCGGGTTTTTATGCCGATTACTGGGGTGATGTGACACAACCCCTTGGAGGTGGCAGCCACTTGACCAATGCACCTTGGACCTCTATTCGCAAGCAAGCAATCGATCGGCGAACCCACTCTAGCTGACTCACCCGTGTAGCGCACACTTGGATCCGTTGATGGACCGGCGATAGTGGAGAGGGTCCGAGGAGGGACCTCACCTTTTCGGGGATTTGACTAGCTTGGGCTGAACCCCTAAGGGCCTGGGATTCCAAATTTTGTGGGCGGCCAGCACGCCAAGGGCATGGGTTGTAGGGTCGCACTCTCAACTCACTCCGCGGTGGTCACACAATTCAATGGAGTCTGAGATCGGGCGCTTACCTCACCGCCGACGGACAACTAGAAATGATACTAAGACAAGCAAACGTAAAACTAGCAGAGGAAGTGACCAGAAGCTCACCTGATCGGCGTGAGGACGCCGATCCTGGCCGGAGACGAGGGCGAGTGGGGAAGCGTGGGCTACCCGCACGCCGCGCCGATGACGCTTCGGCCGCTTACCTACTAGTACAATCACTATGCCCTCACAGAGAGGGTGGACTAGGGGTGTGGATGATTAATTACAATCAAAACTACCTCCACGTAGGGAGGGGCGGTCAGTCGGCCAGGCAAGATCGGACGGAGAGCTAAAGGAGTCGCCGATAGAGGACTTTGCCGATTCTGCCCGCTTCTAGAACTGCCTGATTGGTACTCGCTGTTGGCGCTGCCACGGGTTCTCCCGAACTTGGAATTCATCGAAACCAGCGCTCAATCTTCACTGACTGATCTGGGAGGGCTGCTGAATTTTCTTGTGGGTTTGAGTCGTCGTTGACGGCCGGGGCAGGTGCTGGACCGGTGCTGCTTTGTTCAGGCTATGACTGGTCCCAGGACGCTGCAGCAGGTTGACAAACTCGGCACGAACTCCCCTGAGATCCGAATGATGCGGGACCAGAACAGACGCGAGCATTAACAAGTCTTCTTCGATCCACAACCAAGAAGAGCACCAGAGGAGGTGGGAGTCGAGAGAACCAGCCCAAAGAGTGGGGGGGGTATCAGGACTGTCTCTGACTGGCCAGACCTGCGTTCCTAAGGGAAAATAATTGGAACGGGGTACTCCGAACTCCAAACGAGGCTCCGCTTGTTTTGATGGATAGGGGACTGGTAGAGGTTCGTCCCGGTCAAATGGTGCGCCAAGGGGAGCCGGGGTGTGGTTGCAGCAGCTTCTGAACTGAGGCTCTGGTCTCTGCTCAGGTGCCGGATGCGCAGTCGGGCAAGAATGGACGTCGCGGATGGCTCCAACCTCGGAATGAGGCGGGATTACCTCGCCTGAAAAGCCGACTGGAAGAGCTTTCCGGACATATATGATACACCTCCAGAAGATGCGTGGTGAAGACGTGGCTGCCTCTGCAACTCGACCCTTGACTGCTACCTGCGAACTGAGATGAACCGGGTGGTGATAGGTGATGGGAAACGGGGTAGATGGGATGGGAGATGGGGTGGATGGGTGTGGGGGCAACCCCGGCCTGTGTGGGGGTCTGGTAGAGGGTGATCCAAGGTGTGGGAGGGGCAGAATGGGGGCTGGAAGATGGTCTAGCAGGTGGAGGAAGGGGGAGCTGCAAATTTCGGTTGGGAAGGAGAGAGGGAAGGAGAGATATCTCCCAAGGTTGGAATGTGACTTAATGGGGGTTGTTAATGGGGGTCTTGGGGATGGGAAGGGGTGTGTTGGGAGATGGAGAGGTGTGTTGGGGAAGGGAAGGGGTGGCTTGGGGAAAGGAATGGTTGCTTGGGGAAGAGGAAGGGGTGCTTGGGAGAATGGAGAGGTGCCTAGGAGAGGGGAATTCCACCTAGGGGTTGGAGGGGAATTGAATGAGTGTATGGGGAAGGGGGAGGGGTCTTAATGAGAGGTGAAAGGGGAGGAGAGAGAGAGAATTTCAAAATTGGGGGTGGGGAGGAGAGAGAATGGGGTTCGCCCCCTTTAGAGAGAGAGAGACAAGAGAGAGAGAGAGAGAGAGAGAGAGAGGGGAATCCACCCCTTAGAGAGAGAGAGAGATTCTCATAATTGTAGTGAAATTTCAAATTTTCTTTCAATCATTCATTAGTTCCAAATGGTGGGAGAGGGGTCCTATTTATAGGATTCCCACAATTTAACATAAGTCCCTGACTTTTGGACTACTAACACTAAACCAAGGGGAAGGGGGTGCCCCTGGGCCTAGCCCATATAATTGGGCCCATTAACATATCAAACTAACATAATGACTCAAGACTTAGGTAAATAACTACCTAACCTAGGTATTGGACTCAAATAAAAAGGAAAATTACATGATAAGACTCAAATAAGCAAATGAAAAATACATCATATGACTCGAAATAAAGCGGCGAACAAGATGAAGCACAGTTGGCGAGCATCGGGATCCTCGAACAAATGGGATTGCCGGAGATGTCCCCATCATACCCCCGGGGTGCGGAGAACTCGACTCCGTCGAGTATGGGTCCACCGAGGAAGTGGTCCTCTAAAGCAGCTCGGGGTCAACCTCAACCTCCAAACTCAACCCTACGTTTGCAACCAGGGGATGGTCCTTCATCCTCTTACGGTGGCGTAGGCACGCCCTCTTGCTGGCGATGGTACCCTGCTTGCCTAGTATTGCCTCTGTGTGCACACGTCGGGCTCTCATGCTGATTTTTGGTGGCTCTCCTGAGGGTATCACTCACAAGGGAAGATATAGGCTCAAGGTACTCACTAGGATCCACCGCGGTGGCCATATAGGGTGCCGGATCCGCCACGTGGGAAATGGAGTGAATCCCAAGACCCATTAGTAAGTCCAACCCGTAAGCTAGGTTGCCAAAGCCACTCGGAACTTGGCAAGGTCCAAGTCCTCGTGCCCTCAAGTTGGAGGTGGCACTAGGGTAGAGCCACTCCAATGTCACCATCAATAAGTTGCCGACTTGGAATTCCAAGTGGCGCTCGCAAGCTTTTGCCCGCTCTTTGTGAACCTCACCGCTCATTGCTAGATGCTTGCATGAATGCATATGCCATGCACTATGATGCGGTGTGGGTGTGAAAAGCTTGGTGTGTAAAGGTGGACCGGGACAACCATATGTTGACCAGTCATGCTTTGACGCCAAGAAGACTTTGATGGAATTGGGAGGACCAGGACATCCATAGGTGGACCTATCATGCAATGATGCCGTGTAGACTTTAGTCAACCTAGGTGGGCCAAGGCACCCGTAGGTGTACCTATCATGCAAGTGGTGATAAATATCGGGGGACCCGGATATCCGTAGATGCCTTTGACATGTGTATGACCAATGTTAAATGAGGGAGGGCCGATACACCCGAATATGAACCAATCATGCATTCTACTTGACATGTGGGTGATATGAATGAGTGGACTTGACTTAAGAATCATATCAAGTGGTGTTGTACGCCAAGACTTATGCACTTTTGTACCAAAGATGTCTCCTATGTGTGGGCTTTTGGACCTCCATTGGAATGGGTCAAAGGGATCTAGGAAGGTGGATATCATGAAGTGGGGCACTTCCTCGATCCCTAAGTGTGTATTGCCCAAAGTCATGGCTCCCATAGTGTAATCAGAGTCTTGGGAGAGATGAGCTTGGTCCAACATGGTGGGTGAGGGTAGGAAGGAGTGGGTGATAAGTGATGTGGGTGGACCACATGGGTACTCGATCTCCCAAAGGAAGGGGTCAAAGGGATCATGGAAGGGGCCACCTAGAGAGAGGAACTCTATGTCTTCAAGGTTCCCAAATGGTGAGTCATCCTCCTCTAAGGTAATTGGGCCAAGGTCTCTAGTGGGTTGGCCAATCAAATCAATTGGAACCTCAATGGGTGGGGAGTGGGCCAAGATGGGTTTCTCATCCTTGGGGAGAAATAGAAGAATCTCAATAGTGCAATGCCCACTTGTGCAAACGGAAGTGATGGAGCCAATGGTGGGGTGGGCAAAGTTAATGGTGCTAGGCTCCGAAGGTCCCATGGCAAGCAAGCCGGTCAAGTGAACTTGCAAATATAGGCAATCCACAAGGTCTCCCAAGTCTCCCGTGAAGTAGAAGGTTTGTAAAGTGACATGGGGAGACCAAGTGGGAACAATTTGGGATTGATATCCCAATGGTGGTGAGCTCAGGAGGGTGGGACTTTGCTTCAGCCATTGGAGTATGGACTCATCTATGGTGACGGTGTGCGGCTCATGAGGACCCGGAATAGGAGAGGTGGGTGGAAGTGGGGGGTCTAGGATGTTCTCTATGGTGGGAGGTGGATCCGGATTGGCATCCATCTCCACTTAGATATGTGTGTGGGCCACAACTTCCAAGGATAATGGGGTAGGATAGTCTATGGTGGGTGGAGTGATAATGGTAAGTGCATGGTACTCTCGGGGTGGTGAACATGGGTGGACTTGGGTTGGGCTTGGTCGGGGAAATTCTTGGGTTGGAGTTGGGGTCGGGGGTGGAAGATCGGTTGGTTGAAGAGGTTTGGGTTGGGGTGTGTAGATCTTTCTAAGATCGGCCCTCATTTCATCCCAAGATTCAATGGGTGCTTCCCCTTTGGCTTCTCTCAAACCTACAATGTTTTCCCATTCTTTCCTAGCTTGGCGCCAGAGCAAACTCTTGGCATAGTTGACTTGGATAGGCCCGGACAGGGTAAACCTCCCAAAGTGTCGGTCTATGGACTTCTCCCATTCTAGATATATGCTAGGGCGGGATCCATCTAACACAAAGGCTTCTAATGGGCCTAAGAGTGGCGAATATGCCAAGTATGAGGTAGTCATGATGGTGGACAAGGGTGATGCATGCAATGGCCCTAGGACAAGACTTAGTAGAGACAAGTCTAGAACTCGCTCTGATACCAAATTGATGTGACACAACCCCTTGGAGGTGGCAGCCACTTGACCAATGCACCTTGGACCTATATTCGCCAGCAAGCAATCGATCGGCGAACCCACTCTAGCGGACTCACCCCTGTAGCGCACACTCGGATCCGTAGATGGACTGGCGAGAGTGGAGAGGGTCCGAGGAGGGACCTCACCTTTTCGGGGATTTGACTAGCATGGGCTGAACCCCTAAGGGCCTGGGATTCCCAATTCTGTGGGCGGCCAGCACGCCAAGTGCATGGGTTGTAGGCTTGCACTCTCAACTCACTCTGCGGTGGTCACACAATTCAATGGAGTTTGAGATCGGGCGTTACCTCACCGTCGACGGGCAACTAGAAACGATACTAAGACAAGCAAAAGTAAAACCAGCAGAGGAAGTGACCAGAAGCTCACCTGATCGGCGTGAGGACGCCGATCCCGGCCGGAGACGTGGGCGAGCGGGGAAGCGTGGGCTACCCGCACGCCGCGCCGATGACGCTTCGGTCGCTTACCTGCTAGTACAATCACTATGCCCTCACAGAGGGGGTGGACTAGGGGTGGGGATGATTAATTACAATCAAAACTACCTCCACGCAGGGAGGGGCATTCAGCCGGCCAGGCAAGATCGGACAGAGAGCTAAAGGAGTCACCGAAAGAGGACTTCGCCGATTCTGCCCGCTTCTGGAACTGCCTGATAGGTACTCGCTGTTGGGGCTGCCACGGGTTCTCCCAAACATAGAATTCATCAAAACTAGTGCTCAATCTTCACTGACTGATCCGGGAGGGCTGTTGAATTTTCTTGTGGGTTTGAGTCGTCGTTGACGGCCGGGGCAGGCGCTGGACCGGTGCTGCTTTGTTCTGGCTCTGACTGGTCCCAGGACGCTCCAGCAGGTTGACAAACTCGCCATGAACTCCCCCGAGATCCAAATGATACGGGACCAGAACGGACGTGAGCGTGAACGAGTCTTCTTCGATCCACAACCAAGAAGAGCACCAGAGAAGGTCGGAGTCGATAGAACCAGCCCGAAGAGTGGGGGGGGGGTATCAGGACTGTCTCTGACTGGCCAGACCTGCGTACCTGAGGGAACATAATTGGAACGGGGTACTCCGAACTCCAAACGAGGCTCCGCTTGTTTTGATGGATAGGGGACTGGTAGAGGTTCGTCCCGGTCAAATGGTGCGCCAAGGGGAGCCGGGGTGTGGTTGCAGCAGCTTCTGAACTGAGGCTCTGGTCTCTGCTCAGGTGTCGGATGCGCAGTCGGGCAAGAACGGACGTCGCGGATGGCTCCAACCTCGGAATGAGGCGGGATCACCTCGCCTGCGAAGCCGACTGGAAGAGCTTTCCGGAAATATATGATACACCTCCAGAAGATGCACGGTGATGACGTGGCTGCCTTTGCAACTCGACCCTTGACTGCTGCCTGTGAACTGAGATGAACCGGGTGGTGATAGGTGATGGGAAACGGGGTAGATGGGATGGGAGATGGGGTGGATGGGTGTGGGGCGACCCCGGGCTGTGTGGGGGTCTGGTAGAGGGTGATCCAAGGTGTGGGAGGGGCAGAATGGGGGCTGGAAGATGGTCTAGCAGGTGGAGGAAGGGGGAGCTGCGAATTTGGGTTGGGAAGGAGAGAGGGAAGGAGAGATCTCTCCCAAGGTTGGAATGTGACTTAATGGGGGTTGTTAATGGGGGTCTTGGGGATGGGAAGGGGTGTGTTGGGATATGGAGAGGTGTGTTGGGGAAGGGAAGGGGTGGCTTGGGGAAAGGAATGGTTGCTTGGGGAAGAGGAAGGGTTGCTTGGGAGAATGGAGAGGTGCCTAGGAGAGGGGAATTCCACCTAGGGGTTGGAGGGGAATTGAATGAGTGTATGGGGAAGGGGGAGGGGTCTTAATGAGAGGTGAATGGGGCGGAGAGAGAGAGAAATTTGAAATTGGGGGTGGGGAGGAGAGAGAATGGGGTTCGCCCCCTTTAGAGAGAGAGAGAAGAGAGAGAGAGGGGGGAATCCACCCCTTAGAGAGAGAGAGAGAGATTCTCACAATTATAGTGGAATTTCAAATTTTCTTTCAATCATTCATTAGTTCCAAATGGTGGGAGTGGGGTCCTATTTATAGGATTCCCACAATTTAACATAAGTCCCTGACTTTTGGACTACTAACACTAAACCAAGGGGAAGGGGGTGCCCCTGGGCCTAGCCCATATAATTGGGCCCATTAACCTATCAAACCAACATAATGACTCAAGACTTAGGTAAATAACTACCTAACCTAGGTATTGGACTCAAATAAAAAGGAAAATTACATGATAAGACTCAAATAAGCAAATAAAAAATACATCATATGACTCGAAATAAAGCGGCGAACAAGATGAAGCACAGTTGGCGAGCATCAGGATCCTCGAACAAATGCGATTGCCGGAGATGTCCCCATCACGGGGTGAGTGAAGGGATACAACGGTGAAGGAAAATACATGATTTTGATGTATCCCGGGTATCCTCCTTATGGGTGCATGCCTCTCACGGCGGTACCGGGCACTCTCCTTTTTACGGAAAGTCGAAAAGGGTCGAATGGCATGGAAGTGTCGTAATAAGGGTTAACCGGACAAGATGCGGGCATGCCAGTCAATCTCTCAACAATCACTCATGGAACCAAGGTTTGACTGGGGATGCGCCACCAGGGCGCGGCACGTGGGCTCGGGCGACACGTGGAGAGAAGGGGTTCTATGGGTGCGAGTGTGTAGGTGATTGCGGGAATCGTGTACAGGACGTCTTTCCCCACCTGCCGCAAGCAACCGGTGTTTATTTACATCGGATTGAATCCGAATATCTTCGTTCTATGCTGAAGAAAAGTCTGTATATGTGTCTGAAGCCGTGGGTAGAGGGACGGGGTGCATTCAGCAGCTAGGGGTACGCATTAGACCGAGGGGTGTGGGTCAGAAGCTGGGGGCCTGAACACGGGCGTATGTATTTTACTGGTTTTATGATAGGCCACATGGGCTTTATAAGCGGGACTAAATGGCCGAACTACAACGGGCGCAAGCTGCAGGACAATTCTGACACGTGGGCCAGTCCCCGGGTCATTGCGTGGCGAAGCAGATGTCCGCGTGTTTTACTAGAACTCTTTACAGATGAGTTGGTGTAGGTCCGACTGCCTTGGTGGTCATAACGGACATGGGCTGGTGCCTGGCGGAGGTCGGACGTGGCTCGAGGTGAGCGGTCAGGTCTGGGTCTCGGACGGTGAGTGTTGTCATGCTGGGAAGTCGAGGTCGGCCCTGGGACTATGATTCCCGGTCTAGAGGTCCGAATAGACTTGATTTGCCGATCTGAGGGGCCGACGGCCGACTAGGAGGTGAACGGTGGGCACGCGGTTCCGTGTCGAGGGCCGATGCGGTGCTATGAAATACCCTTCATCACCATCGTAAGTGTCGTAAGTTGCCGTACACGGGCAGGCCCAGGGTGCGGGCGTATTTGCCGTTGGTACGGTCATCTTACATGTGGCGGGGATGGACTTGGCATGAGACGGCTAGACACCTCATTAGGGGAGTACGTGCGACATACCCTCGGTGTGTGTGAGCCAACTAGCAAGCCAACCGCGCGCGCACTTGTCTTCTCGCGTTCCCGACCCTTTCCGAAAGTCCTGGGAATCTGAGGGTGCGACAATTAGGCCGGGGAAGTTTGCTCGTCCGTCCGTGCGTCCGTGCTTCACATACCATATGCCTCCATCGTCCTTTGGCAAGGGGGACAATTTATAGAAGTTGAAGGGGTGGGGGTGAGGTTTAGGCAGACCAAGTTGAGGGTCCAACTTGGTCCGGGTAAACCCCCGAAATAGTGCTTTTATTTTTATTTTATTTGAATTTTATTTGTGTGTGTTTGTGTGTGTGTGTCGGAGTGGAAGGGATGGGGTTTAGGCGGACCAGCCCAAGGGGCTGGTCTGGTCCGCCTAAACCCCTCCTCCAGGGGGGGATTAGGTGGACCAGCCCCACGGGCTGGTCTGGTCCACCTAAACCCCTCTTCGGAGGGGAAATTCTTTTTTTTTATTTTTAGAGGGGTTTAGGCGGACCAAAGTGGTCCTCCTTTTTTATTTTAAAAATATTTTTTATTATTATTATTAAAAGGTTTTGGCGGACCAGCTTGGAGGCCAAAGCTAGTCCGCCTAAACCCCTCCCCAAGGGGGGGTGGGGTTTGGGCGGACCAGGTAGAAGAGAGAGAGGGGGAGTGGTACCACCTCTATAAAACCCGGTTTTTGATTATTTTTCTTCTTAAATTGGCTAAGAAGAAAGAGGATAAAGGATACTGGGAGGATACTGATTGATCGGTTGCTTGTGTACGAAGATCGAGGGATTGACGTGTGTGACTTAGCGTAATCCCGGGGCTCCATCTTCGCGGATCCTTCTGCGTGCGAGTACGACGAATGAACTTTACACGAACCTCAGACTGAATATGCATGAACTGGGAATGGGGAGGGCCGTCGGGCCTCTGGGCTGGGGAGAGGGCGCAGCCACGCCCTGGGGCGCACGGGCCCCGGGCAAAGCCGGAACCCCAAGGGATGGCCCCCGGGGGTCTTCCTTCGTCGTCTGGGGATATCCCTTGGGGTATATGAAGTTCCGAGATGTTGAAATGGCCCATGAGAGCCATCGTTCTTCGAGTTGTAGTGGCCGCTCGCAAGATGTTCGGGCGAATGCCCGGTAGACCCCGGGTTGCCGATCGAGCCGCGTAAGTGGCCGACGGGCCTTGGATTTGGCCTAGGGCCAAGGGTACAAGTCCGTAGGGGCTGGGAAGAGGCACCTTGGGCCGATGGGCCTCACCTCGTGCTACGTGCCACATTGTACGGTGGGTTGGCAGGGTAGCCTCGGGTTGGCCTGAGAGCTAAGTTCAGTGGCTTGTTGCCACGTGTCTAAGGGTCGAGGGTGGCCCCGACTTGCTGGGGGGGTCGTTGTAGGACCCAATTGGTGTACTGGAATCACAGGGTGGCCCGTGGATTGGTGTAGAAGGGTTGAAACATGTGCGTTGTTTGTGATGGCAAATCTTGTTCTTATTTTTTTTATTTATTTATTTTTTTAGGTTTATTTGGTTTATTTCACGTGTCGATCAACCAATTAACTAACTAGTAGTTTAACTGACTGATTGACTGCGCAGGCGTGCCAGTCACGTGAGTGACGCGCTCATTCTGACCCGTGTCGGGCGAGAGAGAGATTCGGTCGGGACCAGCAGTCCGCCATACCATAAAGGCCATGGCGTTAATTACATCCCCCACGAGGAAGGAAAACCTTTGATTAATTACCAAGATAGTGGGCTGTCGAGGCCGGAATAAAGATGCGATGTTATGAACATGACAAGATCACATGAGATGCGTCTATCTATCATGCAAGAGAGGCATGGTTTGCTAAATTGGAAACCCTTGGTACAAGGCGGAGGACGTAGGTCCGAAGACCACCATCACGCATAGCGGAGACTTCCGATCGGGCGTAACCCGGTCTTCCGCAGTGCCATTTGATATACCCGAGGGCCTATGCAGGCATGCACGCACGATACTTATGACGATGTTAAGCATGGCAATAGAGTTATGAAAATACACAGTGATCGATCGCGTTTATTAATCTATGCCGAGGGAGACGAGAATGGTAACACAAGCATGATAACGTAAGCGAAGCGCTGATGGACATGGTAGTGAAAGCATGATAATAAGATTGTTCGGGGCTTGAGCAACCCCTTCCTTATTCGGTTTATTACTAAATAGGGTTTATTAGTCTCGACCACGGGAGACGAGGATCGCTCCGGAGGCGAGCAAGTGATTAGAACAGTGCAACCATTCAAAATCGGCGCGATCGCGCGTAGGGATAGGTTTCCTGGCGCTGCCAAACGTAGGTAGAAGGCTTAACCCGATGCGCCCATGGCCATGGTTAAAACGGCGCGGCAGGCATGGGGCGCGTCGGTTTAAGGCGCGCCGGGAAAGAGCCATTCGATTCATAAAAAACATGAGTCTAGTGTTAATACGGCACGGGGGGGTATCGCGCCGGATTAGGGCACGTCAGATTAAGACTGCGCCGATTTAGCTGATTTTCTTGAGAAGTTTGAAACCATTTAAACTTATTAAGATGTTTTGAAGGTTTAAAGATTTAATTGGGTTTATTGCCTGTTGAATTGAAGTCTGGGGCTCTCCATGAGCAGAGTCATGAGCCAGTGCGAGGTTCATACTCGAGCACGGAGGTTCCTTGACTCAGAATGAATGTTTTATTATGGACAGTCCATAGAAATGACTTGTCTGTCTAAAACCTGCCAAAAATTGGGTAGCATCTCCCCTGTCCCTGAAAGGTTGCAGGAGAGGAACGGGGTCATACCCACTTGTGGAGTAAGCCCCTAAACTGCCGGTCTGCATGGTAGCAACCAGCCAAGCCCCAACCAGATAGGATACCCCGAGGACAAGCCTGCGAAGGGCACCAAAGCTCTGTGGGTGAAGACACAGAGATGAGGCAGCTGATAGTAGGAGCAACACCCCGAGGACTGGCCTACGAGGGGTGGGCCACCCAAAGCTTGCACTACATCTCTTAGAGGGATAGACCGTTAGGGAGAGAAGCTCCGAGGACTAGCCTGCTAGGAGCATGCATCCCTTGGTCACCATCGGATCCCAAATTACTAAGTTTAGGATTGTTGGGCTAGAGCCCCTGTCACTATTCGCTCTGTGGCCTTTGGGGAGCATCTACCACTGAGAGGTAGAGCCCCTCGACCAATTAGCAGCTCCGTGAGACAATGGGGAATGTCCCCCTCCCCGGATGACTGGGATAAAACCAACAGAACTCAAACAGCTGCAAACCACAAATGGGAGGAATGAGTATATTCGGCATAGACGGATTAGCAGCCACAAGGTCAAGGTGTTGATGCTCGCGAGATTGGGCTAGCATTCCTAGAGGAACAGATGATTAGCAGTCACACAGAGGGATAGTTGGTACGTAGATGAGATAATCTAACTACATACGTGGAGAGGGGGATTTCTGTAGCCCACCCAAAGAGCAGCCCAACAAGACCCAACAGGGTCCAACGAGGCAAGCTCACCCGAGTGATAGCCCACAGGGCCCACTCAGGAAAGAAAAGCCCAACGAACGAACACTCGAGGAACCAACCCTCCCCGGCGGCCCATAGGCTCGGAGGGCCCGAGTGATGGTCAGGTCACAAGGAGGGTCCGGTCCAAGCCGTTTCCCCGCCCGGGAGAGACAGGTGCCAGCCGACCTATCCGACCCCCCCTTTCACCGAGCTATGCTCATCGCCCGGACAGGGCTGGCGTTTCAGTAGCTCGGCCGGACCAGACACTAGCCGTTCGCGCTGCCGTTAAGAGTCCCCAACGGACAGGGGAATCAAGAAACCGCCGGACTTCAAGGCGATAACGCCCCCACGATAAAGGCCATGAAAGCCCACGTTGACGACGTAACTCCCGCCGGAGACCCCTCAACTTACAGGACTCCTGAAGGCGGCATACTACTTAAACCAGGGCTACCCTCCGGTGGAAGGTAAGGAAAAACTCCTGAGCAATCCGCTTCACCCCATTGGTGGAGAGGAATCTCGCGCACCAGCTTTTCTCCTCCCCTCATTGCTTCCACCGCAGCTCTACTGACTTAGCCATCGGAGGGTTTTGCCCCAGGGAAACCCCCTGGGCCCTCTGATACGTTTCCCTATCTTGCAGTTCATCTTCTGGTGATCCACAGCCCGCTCAGGACTCAGCGCGAGATTTTACCTCTTCATCTGGCGCCGTCTGTGGGAATCGCGCAAAGAGCCAAGATGGTGAGAAGAAGCTCAGGGAGGAGATCTGCCGTCGAGAAGGGTAAGGCCGTGGTGGCGGCGGGAGATGGCCCCTCCAGAGCCTCACAGAACCCTCCCTCCAATGCCAGCATCCCCACCAATGGACCGCCGCCCCCTCCGACGGTGGCGGGGGTATCCCCCAACGGTGGCGACGAGGTCTTCCAGGCCCTCAATAAGAAGCTTGACGTCCTCGTGGAACTCATGAGGGCCCAGGCAGCGAGGGATTCCAGGTCTCACGCCTCGTCCGGGAGCCCCCCCCGTCGGAGTGCGTCCCAGCATACCGCTGGGGGCCGCTTCACCCTCCGCGGTCAACAGCTCATCCGCAACAACGCGGGAGGACCCTCGCAAGCCCCGCCCCGGAGCAAGAGGCTTCCTCCATGCCCAGAAAAGGGAAATAGGGGGCGAGGCATCCACGCCCGAGCGCCGGCGGTCCTGAGGATCGCCACGACGCTCCCCCCAGTCCCACGGCGCGACTACAGCCGGAACTATCCCTCCGGCTGAGGGATTTCAAAAGATGCTTCGCAGAGCAAGAGCGCGCCCTCCGCGCCCTGCAGAAGACCTCTCTCCCGGAGGATGAGGAGAAATCCCCTTTCTCCGAGTACATCTTGAAGGCAAAGGTGTCTCCCAGAACCTCCATTCCTACCTTCAAGCTCTATGATGGCCATGGCGACCCAGCCGACCACTACGACAGCTTCGATGCCCTGGGGACTCTGCATGGAACACTGGATCCTATTAAATGCCGAGCCTTTGCGGCCACCCTGGTCCAAGGCGCTCAGGCGTGGTTCCGGGCCCTCGCCCCTGGGTCCATCCGGGACTTCAGGCAATTCGGGCGAGTCTTCAAGGAGAGCTTCGCCGGAAGCGACCCCCCCGAGGTCAGTAGCGGGGCTCCTGGCCCTCAAACAGGCACAAGGGAAAAGGCTCCGGGCTTATGTCCACCGATGTAAATCGGAAGCCCTCAGAATTCCCCACCTGGATGTGGCCTCGGCCACGACCGCTCTGACCAGGGGCACCCGGGACGAAAATCTCCGCCGCGAACTGGTCCTCCACCCTCCCTCGACCCTTGTCGAGCTAGTGACTCTGGCACTGCGCCACGTCGAGTGCGAAGAAGTACTCAGCGCCTACCGAGACACAACCGGCTCGGGTCGGGAGGGGGACAAGAAGCGGGCCTCCGAGTCAAACCCTGGCTCGGGCAAGAAGCGTGATCGGGAAGGAGAACGCAAACGGAAGTATGAGTGGTACACCCCGTTGACCACGCCAGTCTACCATATCTATGAAGACATCAAAGACTCGGGACTCCTCCGCCAGCCCGAACCAATGAGATCGAAGAACCGCAAGCGCGACAGGCATTGCCTGTTCCACGGAGACCACGGGCACCACACCGGCGACTGTCACCAGCTCCAGGACGAGATCGAACGTCTCATCTGTCAGGGGCACCTGGCCCGGTTCGCAGCTGGGCGCAAAGAAGACAGAGGCGCCGCCGAGGAGATCGACAATGCCCCCCGAGGGGTCCACATCAACGTCATCTCCGGAGGAACGGCATCGGGCGGCGACACCAGTCGAGGAAGGAAGTGTCATGCCGAGCGGGCCAGCCGGGTCTCAGAGCCCTCAGGGGGCCCGTCGAGGGAGCCCCAGGTCATAGTCTTCTCCAACCAAGACCTGGAAGGGCTAAGCACCCCGCATGATGATGCCCTCGTTATCTCGGCCACAATAAACCATTGTAACGTAGATAGAATTCTGGTTGACAATGGAAGCGCCCCCGATGTATTATCTTATGACTGTTTCCTCAAGATGGGGGAAGACCCATCCAAGCTCCGCTCGATCCGAACCCCCCTTTTCGGGTTCAACGGCCTGGCCACCTACCCCGAGGGAGCCCTAAGCCTGCCGGTCACCATCGACACCCCACCCAAAACCGTTACGGTCATGGTGGACTTCATAGTGATCAAGGGCATGATAGCGTACAACGCCATTTTCGGCCGGAAAATTCTCAGCCGAATAAAGGCCGTACCATCTACCTATCACCAAAAAATGAAGTTCCCCACCAAAAATGGGTTGGGGGAAGTCCGAGGTAACCAGGCCACGGCTAGAAGGTGCTACAACATCTCGGTGGAAGCCTCAAGGCCGGACGGAGGGGATAAGGGCCCCAAGGGAATCGAAGGGAAGACCGTAACCGCCGAGCCCGGTGGCGAATTGCTAACGATATTCCTAAACGATGACCCGGCCCTCGGAGTAAGGATCGGGGCCGACCTACCACCCAAGGAACAGCAGCAATACAAGAAATTTCTTTCTGAGTACATTCAGGCCTTTGCTTGGTCCGATGATCAACTCCCCAGTATACCAGAGAAGACCGTGATGCACAAGCTCAGCCTCGACCCCACCGTCAGGCCCGTACAGCAACGGAGAAGGAAGCATGCGCCCAAGAAGCAGGCAGTCATCAAGGCGCAGGTCACCAAGGGACAAGAGACAGGCCTCTTCAGACCAGTCCTGTACCCTACGTGGCTAGCCAATGTCGTCCTGGTGCCAAAAACCACAGGCAAGTGGTGAATGTGCGTGGACTTCACCGATCTGAATAGGGCTACCCCCAAGGACTGCTATCCGCTACCGAGCATCGACCAATTGGTTGATTGAACCTCGGGCAACGAGATACTCAGTTTCCTGGATGCCTATTCAGGTTATCACCAGATCAGAATGAATCCAGAAGACGTCGAGAAGACAGCCTTCATCACTGACTGCGGCGTGTACTGCTACACCCGGATGCCCTTCGGGTTAAAGAACGCCGGAGCCACTTATCAGCGGCTGGTAAACCACATGTTCGAGGGACAGCTAGGCCGGAACGTCGAGGCTTACATCGACGACATGCTCGTCAAGACCCCCAAGGCCCAGGACCACTTCGCCGACCTTGCTGAAACCTTCGGCACCCTCCTGAAGTACAACATGAAGCTCAACCCCACCAAGTGCGCCTTTGGAGTAAAATCCGGGAAGTTCCTGGGTTTCCTGGTCACTCAGCGTGGGATCGAAGCCAACCCCGACAAGGTCCAGGCCATCCTGGACATGCGCCCGCCCGCGTGCATTAAAGACGTCCAGCGTCTGACAGGGCGTGTCGCCGCTCTCAGCCGTTTCCTATCCCGTGCTGTCGAACGATGCTTGCCCTTCTTCAAATTGATGAGGGGGCCCAAGCTGGCATCTGCTACGTTCGCATGGGATGAGGAGTGCCAGGCAGCATTCGCCAAGCTCAAGAAGTTCCTGACTTCGCCACCGGTGCTCTCCAAGCCCGTCCTAGGCGAAGTCTTGCTGCTCTACCTCTCGGCGATGCCATCCACGGTCAGCTCGGTCCTAGTCAGAAATGACTCGGGAATCGAAAGACCGATCTACTACACCAGCAAGGTGCTCAATGAGGCCGAACGGAGGTACCCCATAACCGAGAAACTCGTGCTAGCGTTGGACACCTCCGCGAGGTGCCTCCGCCCCTACTTCCAGGGGCACCCCATCACCGTGCTAACCGGCGAGCCGTTGAAGAAGATTCTGGCCCACCCCGAGGCCTCAGGGTGACTCGTCAAATGGGCCATCATGCTCGGGGCCTATGACATCTTGTACCGACCACGATCAGCAATCAAAGGCCAAGCGCTCGCCGACTTCATTGCCGAAAGCACCATCCCTACCGAGGACAGGCCTCCGACCACGACCGGGCCAACCTGGGAACTGTTCGTCGATGGATCGTCCAATTCGGCAGGCAGCGGTGCGGGGATCCTCCTGAGGTCTCCCGAAGGGATAGAGCTGCAGTACGCCTTAAGATTCAACTTTCAGGCATCCAACAACGCTTCCGAATACGAGGCCCTTATCTCGGGAGCACGCATGGCCCGACGGTTGGGGGTCGAGCGAGTCAGGATCCACACCGACTCTCAACTAGTCGCGGGTCAGGTCAACGGCGAGTATGAAGCTCGGGAGGCACCCATGATCAAATACCTTCAGTTGGTCTGGAGCCTGGCCCAACAGTTCGAGGGATTTGAGGTAGTCCGGATAGCTCGGGAGCAAAACTCTCGGGCGGACGCCCTCTCTCGATTGCCCTCCTCCCTAGACCCGAAAGGTACACGATCGGTCCTCCTAGAAGAGCTAGAGCGCCCGAGCATCGACACAGAGCTCCTCGCTGTTGACCCGGCCACCCCAAGTGACTGGCGCTCCCCCTACCTATCCTGGCTATAAGACTCCCAAGAGCCCTCTAACCCTCGAGAAGCCCGCCGAATGAAGTATCAAGCTCGGCGCTTCGTCGTCCTCGACAACACCCTCTACCGAAGATCGTTCTTCGGTCCCCTCCTGAAGTGCCTCGGTCCCGACGAGGCAGGCCGAGCCATCCAAGAGATTCATGAAGGCCTATGCGGAGCGCACTCAGGGGCAAGGTCGCTGGCCAGAGTCCTGTTGCGACAGGGGTACTTGTGGCCCACCCTGCAGTGCGACTGCTCGGCCTATGTTCAACAGTGCGACCGGTGCCAGCGATTCGACCACTTGGTCCATCAGCCGGCCACGGAGCTTGTCACCCTAGCCAAGCCTTACCCTTTCGCTCGGTGGGGAATCGATATCCTTGGGCCATTCCCAATGGCCCAGTCCCAGAAGAAGTTCATCGTCGTCGCCATCGACTACTTCACCAAGTGGATCGAGGCCGAGGCTACGGCCAGGATCACCGAGACAGTCGTTTGGGGCTTTGTTTGGAAATCGATCATTTGTCGCTTTGGCATCCCCCGAGTGATAGTAAGCGATAACGGTCGGCAATTCGACTCTCGGTACTTCCGAGACAGATGCGCCGACCTAAATATCCGCAACCACTTCACTTCGGTCGCCCACCCTCAGGCTAACGGGCTGGTAGAAAATGCCAACAAGACTATCTTGAAAGGCATAAAAACCAGACTCGGCAAGGCTAAGGGTAGTTGGCTCGAGGAATTGCCTAGCGTACTGTGGTCGCACCGAACAACCCCCAGGACGGCAACCGGTGAAAGCCCTTTTCAGTTGGTATATGGCACCGAAGCCGTCGTTCCATTGGAGATCGCCAATCCGTCTCTCTGAGTGATCAGCTTCTCGCCCGAGGCAAACGGACAAAAGTTGCTCGAGAACCTCGACCTGACAACCGAACTCCGAGAGATCGCGAACGTCCAGGCAATGGAGTACCAGCGTCGCCTCACTCGATACTACAACGCCAAAGTTCGAGACAGACGCTTCCAACCGGGGAACTTCATCCTCAAGAAGGCCGAAGCCTCTGGACCACTAGAGGCGGCGGGCAAGCTATCCCCCAACTGGGAAGGCCCCTACCGAGTGGTCGAGACGCTCGGGAAAGGTGCGTACAGGTTGGCGACAATGGAAGGGGAGCCTATTCCTCGGACATGGAACGCAGTCGCACTACGCAGATTCTACTTTTGAAATTGTACAACAAAATGGATAGAATAGAATCCATGTTCTTTTCATTCCAAACCATTGGTACATCAGGTAGGCAGATGCCAGTACATCACATAGCAAAAACAAAACAAAAGTCCGTCTAACATCGTTTCAAGGAGTCATCGCTTGACTGACTCGATCTTGATCTCCTCGCATCCAGCCACTGACTCTGCCTCGTGCGGAAACTGGCTCGGACAAAAGGGGGTCGAGCCAGTTGGCTCGGACGGCCCGTGACAAAGGTGATAGAGGGACTTCAGGAGGAAGGCCACCTTTAAACGTTGAGGAAGGCTACCTCCCAAGTTGGCAACAACCAGGAAAAAGGAGCACCGTGAAGGCCTCCCCTCTTCCAATCTGCCAACTCCTTGGAAGGAAGGAGAGAGCAAGCAGCCCCCGAAGAGTGAAAGAAATGAAGAGCAGAAGAGGGAGAAAGAGGCTGCAGACGGAGGAAGGCCTCGGTGAGGAGGGAGCTGGATACGCCTCCTCCCCTCACACGGAGGGAAGTGACGGCAGACTCCCCTGATGCCCCCATCCGTCCTCCGCCTCGGCGTCCATCTGGAAGCCTCGCCGGAGCTAAGAAGAGGCCAACGGCGTGCTTCCACACGCCGAAGTCCTCCCCAAATCCGCGCGGCGACCGTCGGACCCGTCTCATGCACGCGCGATGACCGTGGGATCCATTCAACATTACAAGATAGCGGGAGCCCACCGCTCCCCGTCGTCGGCGGCATCGCCCTCCGAAGGATCCTCCATGCTCCGGATGCAAAGGCACAACGTAGAGTGAAAAGGAAGGAGCGAGGAAAGACTGTTAGAGAAAATCCCAAGCAGTGGAGAGGAAAGGGCGCCTTTCGGTCCTTCTTATAGGCCAAAGGAGGCTGCACGCCTTAAATGCCCCCCCCTCGGAAACACGCCAAAGGATTTCTCCCCTGAACAGTCACCACCAACTCCTCGTTTCCTGCCCTCGCGGGATTCACGAAGCGGCCTGACATTCAAGGCATGAGGGGATGGAAGGACGCCCCGTCAGAAGCCTACCAAAACAGCGTGCGAAAACCGTGCAGGACATATCGGCACCTCTCAACTACTCAAGATCCGCCAATCAAATCACGGCACGGATAGTACTCAAACAGAGCAAGTCATTTATTATCACACCAAAAGGAAACCCTCTAAAAAGAGGAAAGAGAGACAAAAAGGGAAAGAGGTAAAATACATCAGGCCTCGGGCCCACTTCGACGCTCGAGACCGGCAGAAGGAGACGCGTCACCCCCGGCGCCTTCGGTGACGGCCGGCTCGGACACTGACCTCGCCTGTGCGAGAACTGTCTCGGTCGTGAGCCCTCCCGAGACGCCCGGAGCCGGTGACCCCGACGGAGGCGACCCCTCCGAATCTTCCCCAACCGACGAAGAAGAGCTGGAAACCGACTCATCCGAGTCATAACACTGGCCAAAGGGGAACTCGATCGCGGAGTTTTGTTCATTGGCGTAGTCTACCGCCCTGCGATAGCCCTGCTTGAACCCCTTTCGAGCACCTCGGCGTAGCGCTACATCGTAGTAAGGTAGGGCGGCTTCCACCAGGTCGGCCAAGTAAGCATCCGAGCTCCTATAACGCTCGATTGCCTCCGCCTTGATCTGCCCCGCCCTTCGACGAGCTCGACCCGAGCCCGCTCCGCCTCGGCCGCACGCTCCTCTACCCGGGCCCGGTCCACCTCAGCCTCAGCTCGGAGACGCTCCGCCATCTCCGCCCGATCCAGCAGCTCGGCGCGCTCGAGCTCCCAGCGATTGTCCAGCTCGAGGCGACGCAGACGCTCCTCCTCTAGAGATCGGCTTGCCCTCTCAAGAGACTCTCGGGTCTTGGTGAGCTGTTCGGTCAGCACCCCGGCTTCCAGTCGGCTCACCCGCACCACCTCTCAGAACGCGGAGAACTCCTACCGGAGCCCCTCATGCTCCCCCTTAAGTCGGGCCAGCTTCCTATCGCATCCCCCGAGGGTCCAGGCAAGGTTCGATCGCTCCGCCTCCGTCCGTGCGTGCGCCTCCGCCATCAGAGCCGCCGACCGAGCTATGACCAGGCCGCCCTCCATCAGAACATCGAGGAGCCCGGGGGGGTATTGCGCCTTTCTCCCCCCTTTTTCCTTGCGGCAATCAACCAGCAGACCTGATACAGGTCACCCGCAATGCCGAGCCTTTCCAAGGGCTCTGGCAGAGGGGACCGCTCCGCCCGGGGCACCCCGCCAGAAGGCTCAGCTCGAGCAACGGGACCGGTCGCCTCGCACGCCATGGTCGGTTGGGGTTGCGACGCCTCCCTGGGCGAACCCCCAACCTCGACCGGTGCCGCGGGACCAACCGCACCGGGAGCTCCAAGCACCTGGGGCTGCAACGCCCTCGCGGGCGAACCCCCAGCCCCGCCTATCTCGGCCCGCACCTCGGCGACCGGGACGTCACCGCCACCGGCCGACCCCTGGGCCTCGGTGTCAGCTACTTCAGCATCGGCCCCCTCTACCCCCGTGGGGGGGAGAGCCGAGCTATCGCCGTCCTCTGAAGGTCCCCAGGTCTCCTCGGCCCCCTCTCGCCTGGCAAGTGGGGGAGCTGGCCCCGAGGGGTCGGCCCCATCTTTCCCCCAAGAGGGGAGCGCCGTCGAGCCGGAGTCACCCCTGGCGGTAGGAGGGAGACCTGCCTTCTTGGCCCGTTTCTTGGCCTTCGCGGCCTCCCGCAACTTTCCCGCCATGGGATCCTTGCGCTTCGTACCAGCTGGCCGTGAAGACCCCCCGGGGGCCACCCCCTTGCCCTTATCCCGGGCTTGAGCGCGACCTGCAGGAGCCTCTGGTTCGTCGGCCGCCGAGTCATCTTCTCCCAGATCGATGACCTCAGTAGTTTCCTCCAGAGGTTCCCGCCTCACGTCTGCAGCAAAGAAAGAAGACCCGATCAGGAGAAGAAAAGTAACTACCACCCCAGGGGAACAACCTCGAGGGCGGTACCTGTCGACGTCAACTGCGTAAGCAGACACCGTTCGATATTCTCCGGCGTCACCAGCTCCTCGGTCGATTGGCGGTTATCCAGCAGACGGGCGGCCTGCCGCTCCACGTGCGGAGGGAACTCCTCCAGGCGAGGAGGAAGATTCGGATGGAAATTGGGTGAGGTCAGGCATCTCCAAAACTCATCCGTCGCCTCCGCCTTCACCCAGAAGAATTGGGTTTTCCACCCCTTGTGCAAGGAGTCCTTCGCAGCGAGGGAGATGCAACTCCTGTTCTTCCTCGCCTGGATAAAGTAGAAGCCCTTCCCCGCCGACGGGTGCGCCTTCAACTCGAAAAAATAATGAAAGAGGTCCAAGGAGGGAAAAATGTCGTGCTGACGACAGACGATCCGAAAGGCGGAAAGGAGGAGGTACGAGTTGGCCACCAACTGAATGGGCGCCAACCGGAAAAATTCGAGAATCTGGAGTACAAGGGGCTCGAAGGGAAGGCGGAACCCGCTTTTCCAAGCCAGAAGGAACGTGCAAATGTGCCCCGTTCGGTCGTCCAGACTCGTCTCGTACGGGGCGGCGGCAGCAAAGCTATACCTGAGAGGCAAACGAAAGTGATGATCCAGCTTCCTCACCTCGGCCTCCCCCAACTCACTGCAGTTGGGGACAGGCTCCCGCCTCACCTGCCCGATTTCCAAAGGTAGACCAGCCATCGAGCCGGAAGATGATCCCTCGCACGAGCTCGAGGACTCCGGAGGGGAAGGAAGTTGCCGGACCACCTCCGCGGTTATCCTCGCCAACTCCTCGAACGCCTAGACTTCGCGCCTCCACTGTGCCCTCACGGCGCATCAAGGAGCCCCAAAAGCTAAGAAACTAAGGAAAGTCTGAAACCCTGGAAGCCTAGAACGACGAATAGCGCCTGACGCCTATAAAACCCTGGAGGGAGGCGACGCGTCGTTCCGTGCTCCGAGAAAAGGGGGGCCCCTTCGTTTCAAATCCGTCAGGATCATCATTACAGGCCCCGGCGACCACTACACGTGGCTCCATAACGCCAACAGAATTCCACCCACCTGAGCCACGGCGGTCCAAAGCCTCAAAAACTACTCGACCGAGCCTCCATGGCTCGGGAGTAGGAGGGGGACAAGTGGAGAGGGAGATTTCTGTAGCCCACCCAAAGAGCAGCCCAACAAGACCCAACAGGGTCCAACGAGACAAGCTCACCCGAGTGATAGCCCACAGGGCCCACTCAGGAAAGAAAAGCCCAATGAACGAACACTCGAGGAACCAACCCTCCCCGGCGGCCCCTAGGCTCGGAGGGCCCGAGTGATGGTCAGGTCACAAGGAGGGTCCGGTCCAAGCCGTTTCCCCGCCCGGGAGAGACAGGCGCCAGCCGACCTATCCGACCCCCCCTTTCACCGAGCTATGCTCATCGCCCGGACAGGGCTGGCGTTTCAGTAGCTCGGCCGGACCAGACACTAGCCGTTCGCGCTGCCGTTAAGAGTCCCCAACGGACAGGGGAATCAAGAAACCGCCGTACTTCAAGGTGATAACGCCCCCATGATAAAGGCCATGAAAGCCCACGTTGACGACGTAACTCCCGTCGGAGACCCCTCAACTTACAGGACTCCTGAAGGCGGCATACTACTTAAACTAGGGCTACCCTCCGGTGGAAGGTAAGGAAAAACTCCTGAGCAATCCGCTTCACCCCTCTGGTGGAGAGGAATCTCGCGCACCAGCTTTTCTCCTCCCCTCATTGCTTCCACCGCAGCTCTACTGACTTAGCCATCGGAGGGTTTTGCCCCAGGGAAACCCCCTGGGCCCTCTGATACGTTTCCCTGTCTTGCAGTTCATCTTCTGGTGATCCACAGCCCGCTCAGGACTCAGCGCGAGATTTCACCTCTTCAATACGCATATGCTCAAATGACTAGAACGCAGTAATCACCAGACGGGTCTTGCCGTTCTGGAGGTGGCTTCCAACTCTCCTGAGCAATAGAGCAATGCAAAGAGGAGAGGGAATGAAGGTCGGCCCTCGTATCAAAGCGGGAAGAGGCGTATGCACAGTCACAGCTCTATCCCCAGAGGGTGCAAAGACCGTCGAATGAGACACAGATGCTGCGTCGATGGGAAGGACCCGGGGAGGGGTCATCTCTATAGCCCATGATATCTCAGGGCATATTCGGAGTCGGAGAAATCGGAATTGGAAACCATACGTAGAAGGACACCGACGTGTACACCGACTGAGATAGCAGTGGGGGAAGGAGACAGGGCGTCGAACATTCAGTCCACCAAAAGATTCATATACACATACCACTACCCCATAGATGGGAGGGAGCCAATATATTCATTACAAATCTGACGCCGGTGTTGTGGCACGGACGTCATTCACTGTTTACAGATAAACATTTATAGAGGGAGAGCGAGGCGAAGAGACGACGAGGAGGGGGAGAGAGAGATTGGCTCATATCATCGCCATTCCCCCCTTTCTCATTTACATTCGGCCAAAGGGAAACAAATCGGCAGACAGCGGGAAGAAAGAGAATGACCCACCTACCCTCAGAGCAGAGTATCGGGATGCCTCTTTCTTCTCTGACTCCAGAGGGCTTCAGACGGGGGTGGAAGACGACAGCCGGAGGAACCCTCGGTGAGACCCTGCTTCTTTCGCAAGGAAAAACCCTCTCCTCCTTGAAGGCGATTAACTCTCTCTAATTCGCCTCTCCGAACCCTTTCTATTCTATTATCCCCCTCTTTCTCCTTCTCTTTTTTTTCTTTCCCCTCACCACCCCTTTTGTTTTTGGGCAGCCACCTATAAATAGAAGCAAGCTCGAAGCCTCATCCGGCGTGAGGAATGGCACGTCGGGAAGGAGCTCCATTGCCTTTTGCGCGCCGGAATAGCAGGGCGTCGGATAATGGGGGCGCGCCGGTTTAGGGCGCGCCTTATTACTGCCCTTCGCACATCACGAGTCAGCCGATGAGTCCGGGGATGGTTCCAGGGGTCACCGTGAACATTTATCTCGCCACCGCTCTTTGAAACCTCGATGAGATGCCTTGTCGCAGCTCTCAGGCCGACGTACGGCCATTCTCGAACTTCAGATGACTTTGGTTTGATCACGCGGGTTTTCCGCTGACATGGCTCTCGGCACTATGATATGTGCTGCCGTCTCAGTCTGTTTTGTGCTCGAAGCTTCTTGGAGGGTGGGATAGCACCCGGGATAGTTTCGCCCATTTCGAGCGATCATTTGGCCGCTAACGGGCCCCACTTGGCGAGAAGCCGTACCCGTGCCGGGTAGCCAAGATCTTCTGCCGACAGAGCCTTCGGTCCTCCATTTTGAAGAGCCAAGGGCATTCTTTCATCTCAGGAGAGTCTTTCATGAGGTGGGTGGCCACCGGGCAGACCGTCATCCTTGGTCAGACAATGGGTGTAGTGTATGCAGCACGACGGAGTCGATGCCGGTTCATTGGGCAGGCTTGGTCGCACTACCGGTTGATTGTGAGTTCATCTCGGTTCTCCTGAGGTGAAGTCGCCGTGCTCATACAGGTGACTCAAAGCTCTGGCAGCTTGAGAAGTCTTCAATATGTTGATATTTATCGGCTTCTGTGCTTCAGTAGGCCATGTCATTTGTCTTTGAGACTTGATCGCCGCGAGTGATATTTTGAGTCCCAACAAATGCCCCCCAGCCGTGGGTGTTGCGAACGAGGCACGAGTGCAGCAAGGCCGACGGATGAGCTTCGCCCGGAATGATCTTCTCTTCAGTTGACAGAAGCTTGGGACGGCCCTTGATCCGGCACGGATGTTAATCCGGTGCCGTTTGAATGTTAATACGGCGCGGGTTAATCTGGCACGCCCCTGGTCCTTTACATTTCTAATACGGCGCGGCCTTGAACATTACATGTTAATCCGGCGCGCCTTCTATGTTTAGAAGAAGTGTTAATTCGGCGAGCCCATAACCGGCGCGCCTTTTGCTTGGGCGAGTGCTAATTCGGCGTGCTAAATAGCGCGCCGGATTAGAAGGGGAAGTATCCCCTATATAAACCCTCCACCCTTCATTCTTTTCTTCAAATCTTTTCATTTGCAACAGTGTCTTCTCTCTCCTCCCTTCCTTCTCCGCGCCGAGTGGGCTGAGGGCGAGAGCGGCTTCTTCTTCGGGGTGAGCGGAGTGTCGCTCCTTTGGGTTTCGAACCCGTTCTTTGGGATCCGGGAGGCTCCTAGTAGGGCTTGCCCTCGGAGCTATTTCCCCGAGTGTTCCATTTGGCCTTGGTGTAATGCCGATGGCTGCTTTTAGGGGCCGTTCCCTTAGTGGACGTGTTCCCACTTCTCTTTGGCAATCTCCCGTGCTGGGGAGGTTCTGCCGAAATTTTGTCAGAAATTTGTCTTGATCAACTATTTTCTGACTTTGTTTCATGTTTGATGCGTTTCTTTGCAGCCAACATGGCATCTGGTTCTTCTTCTTCCGCTTCCCACGCCATGGTGACGTGGGAGAATGTTCATTCCCTTGATCGGGGGCACGACCAACTGGCCGTAGTTGCGGAGTCCTCGGATTTGGAGACCGATAATGTGGACACTGGCCGTCTCCTCATCCTTGGAGGTGATTCTTTTCACTATGACCGGAAGGTACTGTCAGGCGGGATCACCCCAAGGACAAACATCTGATGTCCTTCCTCCGGCGCTTCAACCTTCAAGGAAAGAGAGACATGTTCCTTGTCCGCAAAGCCGAGCAAGCCTTGCTAGTGGAGAGGGATAGTCTAACAGACTGTGTGGTGCGGGGAAGGCCAATTTATCTTCCCGGAGAAGTCAAGAAATGGAGTGTCGTGCTGGGACTGCAAGATCTGGCTCCAAAAGATGGGCTGCTGACCAGGGCCCCTGAATTCGTACCCGCCCGGTGGAATGATTCCGCATGCAGGGTGGACCGGGAGAAGCCAATCTTTGGCTTATTTCTTGCCCCGTTGAAATGGGGGTACAGAGAAGAGTCATTTCTGCTAGATTGCCTGGCGGTCCGCTTTAAGCACCAGATATCTGCGGGGTGGTTTGCTAAGCTGAGGGCCACCGATGCTCACGCATTCAGACCTGAAGCAGTGGAGTTCACAGATTATGTGCTGCATCATTACGCTCCCATCCTGACCAGGGCTGGCCTCTATCACAGCGTGTACGCCTCGAGATACCGATACCCCATCTCCCGAGGCTTATGCTGTGGCATGATCGAAGTATTTTGCCCCGAGTACAACACTTTTTATACTTCGGAAGGAGAAACTTCTCTGGATCTATGGAGCCTCTCACAGCTTAGTGGTCTACCCATCGACGGAGAGCCGTATGAGGAAGTATGCTGGCCTGACTGGCTGAAAGATCAGACCGACGGTGAGGGTCGGTATCTGGCGGGTTACGCTTATCGCTAACTAATGAAGGCGTACCGCACCCTCTATCATTCGTCGCACGACACGAGGGAAGCTTGGAAGCCGGGCGAGAAGCGGAGGGTGCAGATGGGCACCTGGCTCCAATATTTCTTCAGCGGGAAGAAGAAGTACGAAAACTTTCCCCCGATAGCGCCAATGGCTCCGACGCGGAAGAAGAGAGTCTGACGCCAGGCCGCATCATCATCATCTTCAAGAGGAGGGAAGAGGGAGGACCCAAACCCTACTAGTGTCGATGTAGTCACCCATTATGTGGCGTACCTGGTTTACTGGATCTGTTCTTTCGCTCTCCCGCAAGGTGACGAGAGCATGATTAGGGCAGAGGCCATTTATCCTACCTGTCTCATGGCTTGGGGTACTAAGCTATCCCTTTGCCTGGTGGCTCTGTGTCTTATTTTCAAGATGTTGGGAGACCTGCACAAGACGCGTCTCCCCAGGAATCTGCGGACGGTTGGTCCGCTACACTTTTTCAATGCCAGGGTCTGTACCCTATTCTCGGAGGCGGCTCCTGGGGCGTTACAGTCGGTTCCTCTTGTTCCGCGGATGATAGAGTTTGCGAGTGATGAGCCATCCTCGCTAGCGGAGCAGCTCTTTGCCATTCGAGGCAAGCTGACCCGTATTCCCACAGATTCGCCCGGGGTTCTTCACTTTTGGAGCTTAGCTGCCCATTCCAACCCGCTGGTGAACAGGACTAGGCAGTGCAAGCTTTTTGAGACCGAGGAGTATATCCATCCGATTTCCGGGGCCAAGTGTACCAGGCCCATTCTTGAGCCGGAGTTGGTTGACTGGGCGTTGGCTATCAGGCCGAGTGTCCTTGTATTCCGCAAGAGCGGCATTTTGTGGTTGGAGCCGTATTATCTGTTCCGCTTCAGCCGGAACTTTGGCTACGACCAGCACATTCCACATTCTTCTTTACAATTTGCGTTGCCTAACAGGCATAGGGCCGGGCAAATTTCAAATGATGATGCCCGAATATGGTGGGACTTCTTCCACCACCGGGAAGATGTTTCTTTCAGGGTGCCAACCCCTGCCCGTTTTCCCCGCGTCACTCCTGAGTATATCAACTGGTGGAACGCGCAGACGGGGTTCTACAGGAGCTCCCGGCGAGAGTGTTGGGCCGTAGCAGAGCATAGGTTTCTGGACTCCCAGCCAGAGCCCGCCTTTGATATTGAGCGTTCTATTTGAAGAAGTTGAAATCCTGGACCAATACGGAAGTGAGGGCCTATCTGGAGGCCCGAAAGGCCATGAAAAGTCGCAGGACGAAAGTTGACCCGAAGCTGCCCACAATCAGCAAGGATGACTATGTGAAAACACTTCGGGGTTTATGCCGGCTGAGCAGCGAGAGGGTGGTCCTTCAGCAACTCCCTCTGCCGGTGGAGGAACCCATCTCGGTCGTGGGCGACTGGCGTCCCGAGGTGGATAGGTTGTACCCCTATCGGACTTTCATCCGTAGGGAAGACAGGTGGGATGCTTTATATGACAACACCCCCTGGCTATTTGCGCTCCTTCGCTCACATGGTCTTTCAGTGGGTGGTCCCAGCAAAGCCATTCTGGACCGACCCCTTCATATCTCATTCAAATATGCCGACAGATGGGGGCTGGACCACCTGAGCTTATATTATCACTTGTCTTCTCGTGGCCATGAGGACCTGGCGCTGCTGGCCGAGCCGAGTGAAAAGATAGGTGATTTATGTTGGCTTATTCGCGAGGCATCTTCGAGAGACAAAGTGCTCTCGCTATATTATTGGCCTCTCTTCCCCTTCTATATGGGGCCAGCAAGTATGTTCTATTCCCTCATTTAGGCCCTTCGGCCAGCCTCCTTTCTTCATTGTAGTGTATTATTCTCACCTTCGTGCATGTGCAGTCCGACCAACTTCGGAGGAGACCCGGCACTTTAGGGAGCTGATAATAAAAGCTCAGAAGCCAGCATACTTCGAGGTTCCCGAGCCGGCCCCAACCACGACGCCACTGCCTCCTGGCGATTCGAGAAAGCGGACCCGATCCCAGCTGAGGCAGGCCGTCGGGAAGGCCAAAGTGGCGGTGACCCGAGTGACACGAGCGCACGAAGGAAGGCCGCAGAAAAGGAATCAGCAACCGTGCTTCCTCCGGTTGTATCCTTCGAAGAGTTTGAGGCTTCCCGCACGCAAAGGCCAGAAGCTGAAGGTAGGCTCTTCATCTCTCCAGAATTCATTGGCTTACTTTGACTGCCTTGGCTAATCCATGCTGACAGTTGCCGACACAGTCGATGCGGTTGTCGGGCTGGAGGCGACGGTAGGCGCCGTGGCTAGGGAAGGGGTAGAGGAAATCCTTGCTGCTCCCGTAGAGAGAGATCTGCCCTCTCCAACACCTAGGCAGGAAATGGAAGGTAATTTGTAGTTTAGTCACGATGCCACCGCGAGTCTTCATGCCTTCAGTCGGCTTGACTATTCCTTGCTGTAAATTTCAGTCGATATGCAACCATCATTACTCCCGGGCACAGAGGGTGCAGAGGAAGCGATTGCCCGGGGCAGGGTGAACTTGCCCTTGAGATCCCATCAATCGTTGCCCCTGGTGTGGAGTGCATGGAGGAAGTCCCTGCTGCGGGTGATGCTCCTCCTAGCGAGGTTCCTGCTCCGATGGTGGAGCATCCCAAAAGAGCAGAGGAATCCTCTTCCTCTCAGCAGGTCGATTATGGTGGCAGCTCTAGTGATGAGGAGTTCCCACATGTCAACACAGAGACTGAGGATGCCGGGGCATCTTCGGCCTATGAAAGCAATCACCTGACTTTCAGCCCGCCCCGGTTGTCATGGAGTGGTCCTGGGCCGTCCGGCTCACTTGTGAGCGAAGGGGCTGGGGCCATAGAGGTTGCCGTTGGAGATTTGAGCCTAGTACCGGCTGAGGTGAGGCTCCTCCCGTGGTCGGCGCTTGCTGCCCTTCCTTTCTTTTCTCTTTAGCTTTCTGATGTACATATTTCTGGTGCAGACTGAGGTGGTGCTGCCAACCATGACGGTGCAGATACCCCTCCCGGCTCTAGGCGCGGGTCACGTAACTTTCCCGCCCGTCTTGCGGTCTATCGCACTACGATATCCCAAGGACTATGCAGCGGCAGCGGCTCCAGTGGGACTCGGAGCACTTGTGAGGGTTGATGAGTTGGTAGCAGTCGAGGACTCTCAGCCATTAGAAGTCGCACAACGGTCGGCTTCGGAGAAAGATGGCCCCTCCGAGGTAGAGGCGGGAGAGATCGTCGAAGAGGAAGCCGGGACTACTGGGGCCTTGGCTCTCACTGCTGAAACTGGCCACATGGGGGTCAGTCGAGTTGGAGGCGAGGAACAGATGTCCTTGGCTCTTGATGTTCCTGTTGCAGCTTCATCCCAAGGGGCTGGCAGGGAAGTCGTCGTCATTGAGACTCCAGCTACCATATCGACCACCGCGGTTTTTCCCCACACCAGTGCACTGCAGATCATGCCATCGTCATCTTCTGGGACGGGCGATGATATCTGGGCCATTGTGGACAGCAGAGTGGAGTTTGAACTACCCGAGACGTCGCTGCTCGGTCTTCTATCGTCAAGTGACCTTGTGTGGCAGTTCTTAGGGACCCTTCACCAGACCATAATGGCCTGCAAAGATTTGACGTATGTTCAGCTGAGGGGCTTGATAGAGCACTTATCCCGCTCGCTGTTGGCTTTTGATTGCCCCATGGACGACTGGACTCCACGGGTGGTTTTACTTCTGAAATATGTGAACAGAAGGGAATTCTTAGGCCGGGAGGCAGCTGACCAGCTGGCGGCCATAACACTGGAGCGAGCTGAATGCCGAGCAGCTCTCATCTCTTTGAAAGGGACTGCGGCGAGGATGAGGAATGATGCCAATGCCTCTTTGCAGCGCCGAAGCTTCCTCACGGCCCGGATAGCAGAGCTACAGGCTGAACTTTCAAGGGCAGAGGCTGAGCTTCAAGAAGTAGAGTGCCTGGAACTCCAGAGGATGGAGGAGGCAGAGATGGCCGAGGGACAAGCTGCTTCCCTCGGGGAGAAACTATCTCAGCTGGAGGCCACTGAGTTCAGACTGCAAGAACTAACCCGCCATCCTTCCTTGGGCATTCCAGAGCTGGAGGACATCTTCCGACGCCCTCTGCCATAGTCTTTTCTATTTGCCCCTTTCGCTGGACTTCATGTATTCCGGGGAATGCCCCACGTAACATGTACCTTTTATTTCATAGGAATGAAAAAGCTTCATTTTGCTGTTAAATGACGACTCCATTCTTTCATTATTCTTTTTTTTTCTTTCCATTCGCCAGTTAATTCTAGCCCGAGTATATGAGTCACTAGGGCAGGAGAGCGCTCACGCCTTCAGCAAAGGGGTGAGGTGTTCGCTCCACCGCGCCGTGACCATTCTCGGAACCAAGCAACGGCTAGTGCAGGCCAAGAGTTCGAAGGACCAAAAGGGTATAGAGGCCCCTTCAGGGCTAGGAAATAAGGATAAATGGCCTGTCAGCCGAATCCATTGAAGCTGATGGAAATTGAGGGTAGGGTTTATTCATCAACAGAGTTTATATGGAGCAAAAGCAGTCTGCTGCTTAATGAGGACGAGGGGTCCAGGTTAGGGGGGAAAGTTGACCGGTCCTGTCGATGGCGACAAGGGTCGATAGAAAGTCGGTCAGTCTAGGAGATGAAAACCGAAAAAGGTAGCGACCGATCTTGCCGATGGTGACAAGGGTCGAAAGAGGTAGCGACCGATCTTGCCGATGGTGACAAGGGTTGGAATGGTAGACGGTCTTGCCGATGGTGACAAGGACCGAAAAAGGTAGCGACCAATCTTGCCGATGGTGACAAGGGTCGAAAGAGGTAGCGACCAATCTTGTCGATGGTGACAAGGGTCGGAATGGTAGACGGTCTTACCGATGGTGACAAGGGCCGAAAAAGGTAGCGACCGATCTTGCCGATGGTGACAAGGGTCAAAAGAGGTAGCGACCGATCTTGCCAATGGTGACAAGGGTCGGAATGGTAGACGGTCTTGTCGATGGTGACAAGGGTCGAAAAAGGTAGCGACCAATCTTGCTGATGGTGACAAGGGTCGGAATGGTAGACAGTCTTGCCGATGGTGACAAGGGCCGAAAAAGGTAGCGACCGATCTTACCGATGGTGACAAGGGTCTGAAAGGTAGTGACCGATCTTGTCGATGGTGACAAGGGTCAGAATGGTAGACGGTCTTGCCGATGGTGACAAGGGCCGAAAAAGGTAGTGACCGATCTTGCCGATGGTGACAAGGGTCGGAATGGTAGACGGTCTTGCTGATGGTGACAAGGGCCGAAAAAGGTAGCGACCGATCTTACTGATGGTGACAAGGATCGAAATGGGGAAGCAGGAAGTGGAATGGTGAACGAGGCTAACCTCGCTACTACATCATCATCTCATCATTCATTTTTTCTCTTTTTTTTATCACATTACTGACTCAAGCGCCCTTTCAGGTTTTCACCGAAGCCAGCCCCCTCTTGCTTTTGCCCACGCGCCCTTTCGGGTTTTCACGTGACGGGGTACCCGATTTTACCTGTAACGCCCTTTCGGGTTTTCACTACAGTCGGGTTATGGCCATTTTTGCCCCTGCCCTAATGTAGGAACAAGGCCGGCAGGGTATCTCTATTTTTAACCCCATTTTTTTCTCTTCTTTTTTTTTAGGAAGAAGCCGGGACACAGGAGAGCCTGCCCGCTAGCATGCCGATCGGCCTTGTCGATGATGACAGGGGTCAGATCCTGGTTTAATTCATCGACATTGGTTAAATGTCGAAGCAAAGGGTACAGTTCTTAACAGGGACGGAAGGTCCAGGTTAAGGGATGGAGGCTAACCGATCCAACCGATGATGATGAGGGTCAAACATAGGTTTATTCATCGGCATGGGTCACATGTCGAAGTAAGGATAGATTCATTAACAGGGACGGAAGGTCCAAGTTAAGGGTAGAGATCGACCGATCTCGCCGATGATGACGAGGGTCGAACATAGGTTTATTCATCGGCATGGGTCACATGTCGAAGCAAGGATAGACTCATTAACAGGGACGGAAGGTCCAAGTTAAGGGTAGAGATCGACCGATCTCGCCGATGATGACGAGGGTCGAACATAGGTTTGTTAGGAGATCTCCGACGGGACTCTTGATGATCGTCCTTTGGGAGTCTCGTTAGGAGGATAATAAAGAGGAACTTTTTTTAGATTACCACTTTACTGACCTGAGCGCCCTTTCCGATTTTCACCGAGGCCAGCCCCCTCTTACTTTTGCCCACGTGCCCTTTCGGGTTTTCACGTGACGGGGAACCCGATTTTGCCCGTAACGCCCTTTCGGGTTTTCGCTACAGCCGGGTTATAGCCATTTTTGCCCTTGTCCCAATTTTGGAACAAGACAGGCGGGGTATCTCTATTTTTAACCCCATTTTGTCTTCTCTTTTTGCTCACATAACAGAAGGATGTCGAGAGAGCTGGCTAGGACACGAAGTCTTGCGCCGAGAAAGAGGGTTTACTCGTCAGCACGAAGGCAATGCTGACGCAAAGGCTAGATTTGGGTCGATCCGAGCGTAAGGCCCGCAATGGCAACGTTGTATAAAGGTCGGCTAGGACATGAAGTCTTGCGCCGAGAAAAGGGTTTATTCGTCAGCAAGAAGGTAATGCTGATGCAAAGGGGTAGATTTGTGCTGATTCGGGCGTAAGGCCCGCAATGGCAATGCTGTATAAAGGTCGGCTAGGACATGAAGTCTTGCGCCGAGAAAAAGGGTTTATTCGTCAGCAAGAAGGTAATTCTGACGCAAAGGGGTATATTTGTGCCGATTTGGGCGTAAGGCCCGCAATGGCAATGCTGTACAAAGGTCGGCTAGGACATAAAGTCTTACGCCGAGAAAAGGGTTTATTCGTCCGTAAGAAGGTAATGCTAACGCAAAGGGGTAGATTTGTGCCGATTCGGGCGTAAGGCCCGCAATGGCAATGCTGTATAAAGGTCGGCTAGGACATGAAGTCTTGTGCCGAGAAAAAGGGTTTATTCGTCAACAAGAAGGTAATGCTGACGCAAAGGAGTAGGTTTGTGCCGATTCGGGCGTAAGGCCCGCAATGGCAATGCTGTATAAAGGTCGGCTAGGACATGAAGTCTTGCGCCGAGAAAAAGGGTTTATTCGTCAGCAAGAAGGTAATGCTGACGCAAAGGGGTATATTTGTGCCGATTCGGGCGTAAGGCTCGCAATGGCAATATCGTAGACACTATGCGAGTCTGGTCGGGGCCGACCATCACTGGACCAAGATGTGGGTAGTTCGGTTAGGGCAGAGCGCCACAGAACCAAGGTTAGGGTGGCTCGGTTAGGGCGGAATGCCACTGAACCAAGGTGAGGGTAGCTCGGTCAGGGCGGAGTGCCACTAGACCAAGGTGAAGGTAGCTCGGTCAGGGCGGAGTGCCACTAGACCAAGGTGAGGGTAGCTCGGTCAAGTTGGAATGCCACTGAACCAAGGTGAGGGTAGTTCGGTTAGGGCGGAATGCCACTGAACCAAGGTGGGGGTAGCTCGGTCAGGGCGGAGTGCCACTAGACCAAAGAAAGGTATTCCGATCACTCGGGGAATGTGGGTTGTGCCGTATGATACAGCTTCATATGCTTCCCATTGAGTGGGGAGAATTGGATGACTCCTTTGTGGTCCACCAGGATGTAAGCACCTCCCTCATATACTCGGTGGACGATGTACGGTCCGACCCAGTTTTCGACCAACTTCCCTTTGGGATTAGAGGCCATCACTTCTCTTCTCTTGACCATCACCAGGTCTCCTTTCTTGAATTCTCGACCTTTGACCAGCTTATCGAAAGCACGGGCCATGCGAGCTTGGTAGAGTTGGATGTTTTGTTGCGCCCGGAGGCGCTTTCCTTCGAGCTCGGCGAGCTCTTCCAATCTTCTTTCTGCATTGGTTTGTTCACCGCTGACTAGTCCATGCTGGATGGCGACTCGCAGTGAAGGAACTTCTCATTCAATCGGCACCACAGCCTCTGACCCATACACGAGGAAGAATGGCGAACAGCCGGTTGGGGTTTTATAGACGGTACAATAGGCCCAGAGCGCCTCGTACATCCTTTCTTCCCAGTCCTTTTTATTAGACTTAACAGTCTTTGCCAGCAACGTGCATAGTGTCTTGTTGAAGGCTTCTGCAAGTCCATTGGCTTAAGGGTTGTAAGGGGACGATGTCCTCCAGTCAATCTTGTATTTGTCTGCTAGTCGGTAAACCTTCTGATTTCTGAAATGGCTACCATTGTTAGAGATAATTCGGCTGGGAATCCCGAACCGGAATATTATGTTCTGCCGGAAGAATCTTGCAACCAGTTCTCCCGTGACATCTCTTAATACAACTACTTCTGCCCATCTGGAGAAGTAATATGTAGCTGCTAAGATGTATTTGCACCCTGATGATGATGCTGGTAGTGGCCCTACTACGTCCGTGCCCCATTGAGCAAACGGCCAGCTTGGTAAGGTTGGATGTAGTGGCACTGGAGGTCTCCTTGCCACGTTGGCGCATTCTTGACACCTTTGACAAGCCTTGGCGAACTTGCAGCAGTCATCAAACATAGTGGGCCAATAGTAACCCAATTTTTTTATCTCAATTTTCATCTTTGGGCCAGCCTGATGTGCTCCAGCTGATCCTACATGGATTTCTTGCATCACCTGCCCCGCTTCTGCTGAGGACAAGCAACGAAGTAGGACTTTTCTTCGGGCATCTGCCATTATTCGGAACAAGGTTCCGTTCCTCATCTCGTAAGAGTCTTTGACCCTCAAAAGTTTCATTCTCTGTTCTTTTTCTTTTGGGAGCTGTTGGTGTTGGAACCACCGCAGGAGATGTTCTCACCAATCGGGCTGCTGAACCTCTGCGACGGCTACCACCTCAACTTCTTGTTCGTCGGCTAACACCTCTGTTACACTGGGGACTTGTCGGGGGTTGATCACTATTATATTCAGGCTCGTGTCTGCCGGGAGCGCCAAAGAACTAGCCAGCTTAGCGAGGGCGTCTGCCTGAGCATTCTGGCCTCGGTTGATATGCTTGATGTTGATGAAGTAGAATCTTGACATCAGGCGGGTTGCCAGCTAATGGTAGGGGAGAAGCTCTTGCTTTCGCACATCGAACTCTCCTTCCAGTTGTTTTATAACTAGCATGGAATGTCCGAATGCTTCCAGCATCTGAATTCCCATGGATAGAGCAATTTGCAACCCGATTATCAGGGCTTCATACTCTACTTCGTTATTTGTGCAATGCTTGTTTATCGAGCAAGATGTGTGCACCACTTCCCCATCTGGAGATTTTAGGACTATGGCTGCTCCTGCCCTGACCCTGGCTGATCTAGTGGCAGAGGTGTCAATTCTGGAAGCGCCATCAAAATATAGTTTCCATAAGGAGGGCCGCACCTGAGCGGCTTCCAGGGTTTCATCTTCAGGAAGCTCCGGTTCCAGCGGGCAGTCCCCGGGTACTGGGTGCTCAGCGAAGAAGTCTGCAATAGCTTGGCCCTTGACGGCCTTGCGCGGCACATAGGAGATGTCAAACTCCATAAGGATTACTGCCCATTTGCCCAGGTGACCTTTGAGTGTCGGCTCGGACATAATATATTTTAGCGGGTCCTCTTTGGATACCAAGCTGATTTCAGGCGACAACATGTAGTGTTGAAGCTTCTTAACTACGAAGACTAGCGCCAGACAGATTTTCTCAATATAGGTATATTTCTCCTCAGTTCTGACCAGTCTCCGACTGAGGTAATAGAGGGCTTGCTCTTGCCCTTCTTCATTATTCTAGGCCAGCATTGCCCCCAGGGAATTATGTGTGGCTGCTATATATAGTATCAACGGTCGTCCTTTCACCGGTGCGCCCAGCACTGGAGGAGTCTTCAGATAGTCTTTCAACTTGTCAAAGGCTGTCTGGCAATCTTCATCCCAATAAAAGGGAACATCCTTCATCATCAATTTGTGGAAAGACTGGCATCGCCCTGACAAATTGGAAATGAACCGCCGGATATAGGCCAAGCGGCCCTATAGTGATCTTAGCTCGGAGAGATTTCTTGGTGCAGGTAACTCCTGAATTGCTTTGATCTTTGCGGGGTCTATCTCGATTCCCCGATATTGGACAATGAAGCCCAAGAACTTTCTGCTCGACACTCCGAACGCACATTTCATAGGGTTCATCTTTAGCTCATGCTGCCTCAGTCTCTGAAAGATAATTCGGAGGTCTTGCAGATTATCTTGTTTTCTTCTGGTCTTGACCACCAGATCATCTATGTAGCACTCGACCCTGTGGTAGAGCAACTCATCAAAGATTCTGGTCATCGCACGCTGATAAGTTGTGCCAACATTCTTTAGTCCGAATGGCATCCTCTTATAGTAATAGATGCCTTTAGGGGTTCGAAAGGCAGTGTGAACCCGGTCATGCTCCGTGATCCAAATCTGGTTGTAGCCGGATGACCCGTCCATGAATGACAGGGCCTCATGACCAGTTGTAGCATCAATCATGACTTCTGTTATTGGCACCGGAAAGTCATCCTTGGGACTGGCTTTATTTAGATATCAGAAGTCAACACATATCCGGATCTATCCATTTTTCTTTTTCACGGTGACGATATTCGCCAACCATGTGGTGTACGGGTTTTCTTCGACAAATCCCACGTCAATAAGCTTGTCGACTTTAGCACAAATTTGAGTGATGAGTTCTGGTCTCATGCGTCGCGGCGGTTGCTTCACCGGCTCGGCTTCAGGGCTGATTGCCAACTCATGCTGTGAAACTGCAGGATTCAGACCTTGCATCTCTTTGTAAGTCCAGGCGAAGCAATCCCGGTATTCTTGCAGCAGCTGGGTGTACAGCTCCCGTTCTTCTGGGGACAGTTGGGCATTGAGGAAGGTAGGCCTAGGGTCCTCCTCACTTCCCAAGTTGACTTCTATCAGTTCGTCGACTGTGGCTTGGCCTCCGTCTTCTATCTACGGAGGTGCCGGTTGGAGGTCCACGAGGTCTGGAATACCATCTTGAGGGTCGAGTACTTTGACTTCCTCATCTGACACCATCAGAGCTTCTCGTAAGTCCTCTGTTTCATTTGATAGTGGCCGCGCGTATTGCCCTGATGGGAATCGACGCCGAGCATTGACATTTTTATTTTGCATTTGTGTCCTTTAGTTTGCTTTTATATCCTTGGGAAAGTATATGTGCAATTGTAAGGCTTTGTAAGCGAATGTGTCATTCCCGTGGATTGTGTGGGTTTTTATGCAAATTGTCAGTAGGTCCAGCAAGGGGGCCCTCACTCCTTCTCCATTGGTCCACATAAGCCATATGGGTCCATGTGGGGCTGGTCAAAGTCCTAGGTGGCATCTAGAAGGTCAATTGGACACATGGGAGACAAGTGGTTGAAAATGTCAAAGGGAGGCCACCAACCTTACCTACCTAGTCAAAGGAGTGTCCCCTCCATATGTAATTTATTTATTTTGGGATTTTGACCACATGGGGAAGAAAATAGCCTATTTCCCATGAAATTCCCAGCCCCCCACCTCTTGCCATTCTCTATATAAGCCTATGTATAGTGTCATTAGATATTAATGAAGGAAAAATTGGCATTTTGCCCCAAGAGAGCTCTTGGAGGGTGCGCATTCTCCCCCTATCTCCTTGATGTTCTTCCCCTTCCTCCAGAAATCTAGGGTAGGAGACCCTTTCTACCTCCCCCTCTCATCCTCTGAGTTCCCTTTCTGAAGCTGCCGCCGCCGCCGTCGCACTGCCGTCGCGCCGCCGTCACCGCCACCGGAGTTCTGTCTCCATCAGGATAGAACCCCACCTCTGTGGATCTATCTTTTTATGATATTGTCTGATCAAGATGAAATTTTGAGAGCTTGTTCCTCTCCTTGTTAGCTTTCCATCCATATATCTTATGCCCCATTCTGATCTCGTTTGATATTTTTCCCGCAATTTCTATACCACCCTTGTCAGTCTGTCATTCTACAGATCTACAGTACAGAGTCGTCTTGTTCTATTTTTTCCACCCCATTATCTATTTTTAGAAAATCCCAACAAAATACTGAGTGTTCCCCACGTATATCCCCTTCCACCATAATTTTCTTGGAGTCTACAAAAATCGTTTACCCCTCAGTCAAAGGTGTGTTTCAGGTATATTGCTTGCTTCCCTGTGTGTCTGTCAGTCCGGGTCAGGAAAAAAGTTAGTTTGCAGAAGTTTTCATTTTCAATCCGTGTGGTGGATGAAGCTGTAAACAAAGTATGTTGTATATCTCTGAGTCTTCTTTCCAACGGTACTAGCCACGCCTCGATCGGCCTCCGGATCTGGGCGCAAGCATTTTTACCGTCAAGGCCTGCAGATCTGCCCTGTGTGCAGGTCTGAAATTACAGTCTGAAAAAAATTCAAGAACAAGTGCTAAAAGTCAACTTCAGGAGCCGCCCCTTCAGGGAGTCGATCAGAGACATCCCGCAAACGTCCCAGCCAAGTGGCGCCTCCATAAGACGTCAGGAAGGCAACGTTCCTTTGGAAGCCATTGCTTGCTATCCACCGAGTTAGCTACTGAGTTGAGTCAGCACCGAGTTGGAATAGTGCCGAGTAGGACCAGCATGCCGAGTTCGTGCTGAGTTCACCTCCAGATTGCTGCCCGTCAACCCAGGGTCAGTCCTCCCGGGCCCACTTGTAGCCCTTTACCTCCCTGCGTGGAGTGGGCGATAAAATTTAACAGTTGTAATTAACTTTTACTGCTGTTAACCGGGAGTTACCGTAACTGGCCGGGAACGTCTTCCCCACGCCTGGAGCATGGAGGTACACTCGCTCCCCACTCTTTACCGCATTTGCTTATCTTGTATAGCTTTGAATACCGCTGCGAGTGTAGGTTTCTAGCTTGTTATTCTATTATCACTGCTGCGAGAGAGCGAGATTGAGTGTACCGTCCCGTGACTCGATCCGAGTCTACACGGAAAAGTCGATACCCGTGACTCACGGCCGGTTTCTTAACCGTGCCCGGTCCTACGTTTCCCTCACTAAGGGACAATCGCAAGCTCGTCTAGAGTCCGAGGATCGCATTCCTAATTCGAGTCGAGTCTGTAGTCCGTCCCGCATCATGCCCTTTCAGCAAATCCGCTGCCATCGCAGTTTCCCAAGGTAAGAGAGTAGCTTCAATCCTTGCAGATGGGGTTGCAGTCGTGCCAAACTGGTGACTGCTTGTTGTTGTTGGGTTGGAACAGCAACCCAGTCTCGTAGCAAAAGGTGAGGGGATCTCGCCTTCTGGGGTAGTTGCATCTTCAATAGGAGTGGCAGTCCCATTATCGGCAGCACACATCTCCTGGTCGGGGCTGGCCAAGGCTTCCCCGATTGGCACAAGGGGTGCGGAGGTCGTTGTTGGAAGGACTCCACAGGAGGGAGAGGTCTCTACTTCTTCAACACTTTCGGCTTCACTGCTACTATCCGTATCAAATTCGGCTTGCATGGCCGCCTCTTCGGGATAGACATGCTCCCAACATCGACAAGGAATCACGGTCTCCGCTTCTTGATTTCCGGGTTGCCCCGGGTTAGTATGTTCATGATGGGGGCATCTCTCGCCCTTCACATTTTTCCACAGCTTTGATTGCTCATCGACATAGCTCCATTGTGTCCGTCATATTTTTCTGAATCGAGTCATGTAATTTTCATATTTTATTTGAGTCATGTCATTGTAATTTTCCTTTTATTTGAGTCAAGTACCTAGGTCATTGAGTCATCTACCTAAGTTTGAGTGTCATTAGGATTGATTAGGTTGTTATTGGGCCCAATTCATTGGGCTGGCCCATGGGCGCCCCCCACCTTCCTCGGTTATTCGTCATTGAGTCAAATGTCAGGGACTTTTTATAAAATGTGGGTTGCCTATATATAGGACCCCATTCCCCTCATTTTGAACTAATGAATCAATGAATGAAAAAATTGCCATTTTGAGAGTTCAAACTTCTTATCTAGTGGAGAGATTCCATTATTTGGGTGAGAGACCCTAGGGGAGAGATTCCCTACCCATCCCTCTCTTAATCTCTCTCTTTCACTATCCTTTCTCTCTCCTCCACACCTAATTTCAAAAATTTTCTCTCTCCTCCCTTCCCAACCACCACTCTCCCACCTACCCCCATTAAAGGCCACTCCCCTTCCCCACACATCCCATTACTCCATCCCCTAGTCCCAAGAGAGCTTCCACCAATCCTATCTCCACCTCCCAACCCCCAACTACCCCACCCACTTCCCCAAGCACCCTTTCCACTACCCTAAGCACCCCTTCCCTTCCCCAACACAACCCCTCCCATCCCCCAAGACTAAAATTTAATCCCACCCTTAAACCCATTTTTAAATACCCTTTCCCTCTCACCCACCTTCCCAAATTCATAGCTCCTCCTCCCACCACCTGTTAGACCCCCTTCCAAACCCCATTCTTCTCTTCCCCCACCTTGGAACACCCCCTCCTAGACCCCCTCACAGCCCGGGCTTTCCCCACACTCATCCACCCCCATTTCCCCTCCCATATACCCCATTCCCCCCGTCATCTTCAACCTACATCTCTCAACTGAAGATCTACAGAAGAGTAGCAGCTTGCAGAGGCGACCACGTCTTCCTCCAGATGTTTCTGAAGGATCAAGACCCACCGTTAGAAGCGTCTCCCAGTCCTCTTCGTAACGGCGGTGGTCCCATCCCGTTCTGAGTTTGTGATCGCCAGGGGAGCCATTCTTCCCCGACTGCGCAAAGCCTCCCTGGCAGGAGACCAGAGACGGAGTGGATACCCGACTGCGATGATCCTGCTTGGAATCTGATAGAGAATTCTTCTTCAAAAAGCTTCTACTACGAGTCTTCTTTCTTATCCAAAAAGCAGAGCTCAATTTGGCGTCTGGAACCAGGAGTTATCAATTTTCTCCCCCGGGTGCGCAGTTCTGCTTCCCCACAGTCTGCACCGACCTCTCATCAGTGATCAGAGCCCACTGGTCTTCTCTGACATCGTTTGGCTTCTCCGCCAATTTTTCTTCGAAGAAGACTCGTCAACGGTTCCAACGGCTCTAGCGGCACCTGATTCAGAGTTCAGGACCGGTCGTGGCATCCTCTGCTTCCTGCTGGTGAGATCCTGAGACAGTCAGAACTGTTAATCTGCTCCCCTGTTCAAGCTCCTACTCCGACCAGCACCGGTGCCTGACGAAATTATCAAAATTCAGACATCATCCCGGCCCAGCTATGAGCAATCTCCAAGTGGTTTCATCATCGGAAAAATTCTGGAGTATCCACATCATCCAGAGAACCAACTGTCTATCCTGAAGCGTAGAGAGTGGACAGCATCGGCATCCGCTACCATGCTTTACTTCTAGCTTGGTTTCTCCCCTCCCCGCTTGGCCGGATGAAGGCCCCTCCTTGCGTGGAGGTAGTGTTTGAGTGTAGTTATTGGCTTCCTGATGCGGAACGGGACTAAAAAGGACTGGACCTACTATGAAGACCAAGTGCGGCCAGCACTCACACGTGACAAGGCAAGCCGAGAGATCGACCTCCGTACTATTCCTCCGAAGAGAGGCGTCTCTCAACAAGAAACCCAATTCCACGGCCGTCCCTATGAGGGAAACGAGTGGATCAAAGCGGCAAAGGGAGCCGACGCGCAACTATGGGAGCCTAGTCCGAGCTCGGTGCTCGACTAGGGCCACGGAATGGTGCTCTCAACTCGCAAAACCCACGGTGAATTGAATATGTAGCTAGGATCCTACACTCGCACGCTGCATAATCGAGAGCATACTAGCAAAGCAAATGCCAAGGGAAGGAACGTCGCACGTACCTCCACGCCTAGGCGTGGGGAAGGAACCCCGGCCGAGACCAACAACCCCGATACACGTAGAAGTAATAATACACAATTGACCCAAAATGTCCACTCCTCGCAGGGAGGTAACAGGCTACAAACAGAGGAGTCGGGGCTGCCGATGCACGGGCTGACGGGCAGCACTCGGTGAAGGGGTGGGCCGCGAGGAGGTCCCGGGTAGCTCTGCGAACTACTGAAAGAACGTCCACCTCTGGAGGGGCTGAGGTGGCAGGAGTCCCCGGTACCTTGCTGTCGTGGGGTCGCTCCTCCGGGAAGAAGAAGGATGTCGCCGATCCTCGGGGAAGCCTCTGGAGTGCGATCGGAAGGAGGGGACAGGTTGCTGGCCAACCTGCACAAGCCCGCCAAACAGCCCGGGGGCGACTCCGGTAAGCGCCCTTAATCACGTCCTGGACCTGCGAAATTCAGCGAGGGCGCTGGTGGGGATGTCCCACAGGCGCCCGTGGAAGGAGAACTGCAGTCGAGGCCGATGGTGACCGTGGCAATTCGTCAAACACCTGGCGTGCAGTCGGACTGCCTGTCTGCCCACACCGGTAGAGACCAGGAGAACAGTCGGTACGCAGGCTTCCGGACAGATTTAGGGATGGGGTTTTCTCTGGTGGGTAGCTTACAGGTAGGGCTAACAGATGACCAAGGTAGCGGGGGCGGTGCCTTGGAGGATTTGGGCGTGGGCGGGGTGGAAAGTGGGGGTCGCAGCCTGCACTTCAGGGCAGTCAGGTCTGTGAACCCGAGATGGGATATGAGGGCGTAGGGGTGCGGATGGAATTCTGACCAGGGGCGGCCACTGGAGATGGAGTGGTGTGTGTGGAGATAGCCCTCCAATTTTCAGGCCATTCCAGTAAGGGGAGGTGGTGGTCCCTTTGGAGGGTACTGCAGATCTGTCCCGCCGGGTTACTGTAGCGCCCAGAGGAGGACCGAAAGTAGCCACAAAGGGAAGTTTCAGCCCCAATGGAGTTTTGGGATGAAACCACCACGAATGGTTTGGGGACAGGGAGGGGAACAACTTATGTGAAGAGGTTGTGGTCGATCGGAGAAGGAACGGGGGTGCACACGGGTGTCCAAGGCGACTCTGATCACAGGCGAGTCTGTCCCGGGAGCAGCCTGCGCGACGAAAGTGTCTACAAAGACAACTTCCTCTGTGATTCGAGTTTTGGGACAAGGCCGGTGGGGTTGGAAGGGGGACTTGTAGGGGAAGAAAAGTCTAGAAGAAAGCCAGACGGTTTGCCCACAGAAAGGGTTCGAACCGACGTGATCTTTGGACCCCTAGCTTGCAGGCAGAGCAGGTGCATCCGAGATTGGATTGAACGCCACCGAGCTTGACGTCGTCTCGCCGCTTGGATCTCTCTCCGACATGGGATGAAGAGACTCGCTTCACAGCACGATCCTCACCTCACCAGGACCTCCTTCTCAAGGGAGTCGCACCCAGGAATTGGAGATGGAGGAAGAAGAAGATGGGGGATAGGGGAAGAGAGGGGCGTCGCACCCCTTGGGGAAGGATGGAGAAGGTCGCCCTCTCCTTGGTGGTGGCTGCGCACAAGGTTTCTCACAAATTAATTCTTCATTATTTTTCAAAGAAAAAAATACAAGGTTTATATATGGGGAGGGGAGGTGCTAGGGTTGAAACCCTAGCCAAGAGGGAGGGGAGGGGGATGCGCCACATGGCATGGGGAAAAGGGGGGGCGCAACAAGGCAAGGGGGGGGGAGGGCCGCACCCCTCTTCCTATAATCTAGGAGAGGGGCGGCTGCCACCTTCCAAGAGGAGGGAAAAGAGTTGGGCGCCCAAAACCCTAACCCTAGGTGGGCTAAGCAAGGGAGTGGGTGGCCAGCCCATATGGGCCAGAGATTGAACCAAAAAAAATGGCCCAATAGCCCTATCTCCTATCTAATAAGCATAAAATGGTCCAACTAAAGCCTAATTTGCTCCAAATGGCCTACAAAGGTCCACACAACTAATAAAAGTGTCCACGCAGGGACTAATCCAAGGCCCAACATGGCCTAAAGCATAAAATAACTAAAGATAGCTCTACTAGTCTGCCAAGTGGTCGCCGAGCCAAAGGGATGCCGGCATGCTCCGTGTGCTCCGTCGAGTGATGCGGCGCGTGTCCTCACCAATTCTCCCCGGGTGGGAAGAACTCGACCCCGTCGAGTAAGGGTCACGGTCGCTCAAGTAACGCTCCAGCAGGTCCGGGCCGATCCGCTCCAGCTCTCCACGTGTGATCCAGGTGTCGTCTGTCGCAGGGCGCCCTCTCCAACGCACTAGAAAGCGCTGGTAGGCTCCGCTCCTGGTCGTGGTCACCTGCTCATCCAGTATGCAATCTATATGCTCGCGTGTCTGTAAAGGGGCTGGAGGAGGTGGGCGCTCAGAAGGTGAAATGCTCTCAACAGGAGGGGTAGGCCCAAAAAGCTCACTGGGAATCACCGCGGGATCCCGATATGCCACCAGATCTGAAACATTGAACGTCGAACAGATCCCATAGTCGTCTGGCAGCTCAATCTCATACGCATTTGACCCTATTTGCTTCAGAACTCGGAAGGGTCCGGCACCGCGGTCCTGGAGTTTCTTCACGGCCCCCGAAGGGAACCGTTCAGGTCGAACCCTGATCATGACGTACTCTCCCACTTGGAACTCACGGGTGCGTCGATGCGTATCAGCTAAATCCTCATAACGTGCGTTGCTGGCCTCAAGATGGTGATGATGATGTAGACTCCGAACTAGCTGTGTGGACTCATACCTATATGAATGCAGGGGTGGTCCTGGACATCCAAATATGGATCTAATAGGCCTATGACACCTACCAGACTTGACAACGTGGGGAGGACCAGGACAACCAAAGTTGTATCTATCATGCATGGGTGTCCTACGGAATGTGGTAGACTCATGGGGACTAAATTGCCCAAACTCACTCATGACATTCCCTATATGAGACAAACCCCTATATGATGGTGGACATGAAGAAACATGAGAGAGAGACATGCGTCCCTGGCCTCCTAAGCTCGGGCATCTGGATGCCTGCAAGGTGAGGTGTTGACTAGAAGGCCTAGGTTGTGTATGATAGCGGACCTCCTCGACAAGGTGGGGAAAAGAATATGGGTCGAGAGGCTCACTAGGGAGGGGATCGAATGGGTCAAAGAAATGATGACCCCTCCCGACAGGTCCCTTCACTATACTTGCCCATGTGCGACATTCGTCCAGGTGCAGATAATCACCTTCAGGCACTCTCATGTATGGGGCAAGAGGCTCTTGAGGAAGGAAAGGTTCCTCCCTCCGGACCGTGAAACCATAAGCGGGGACAAAATCAACCTCCACGGGTATGGGAAATAATAAAAGGACCTCGGATGTGATATGTCCTATGGTGTAGACCGAGGTAATAGACCCCAAAGCAGGGAGTGTAAAGCTATGACTATAGGGTTGGTCAGACCCTAAGGTCAACATATAAGTCAACTCCCATTGATAATCTAAACTCCTAAGGAAGTCCTTCACATTTTCAAGAAAGCAGAAGGACCGAAAAGTGGTGTGAAAGGAGTTAAGGGATATTATTGGGAGGGCTGGTCCCATGGGTGTATAGCAAGGAATGGCGATATCTAGAAGTGGACCCTCCCTTAGCCAGCTAGCTAAAGACTCACCAATGACCAGTTCACCCTCGGAAGGTAAGAAAGTCTCTATATGAGGGTCTAAGGGTGAAGCATCTACCTCGGGAGGGGAAACGGAGTCCTCTATGATGTGGAGGGGATCACTCCCTAACTCCTCAACCTCAGTTAGGTACTCCTCAATCAACTCCTGTTCAGCCTCGTAACTCACTGGAACAAACCCAGGTGATGACATGGAGGTGGTCGGCGTAACGCCGTCATGGAAGACAAACTCACCGGGAAGGTGAGATGGGTGTAAGGTGCAGGTCCTCCTATCCAGGTCGATGGTCGCACTTCTTTCCTCCAACCAAGTTCGCCCTAAAATGATGCATGGACCAGCAAGTGTGCTGATCTTGCACCAAGCGCCATCGGAATATTTAACGGGGCCAAACCACCGTTGAAACTCGATAAAAGCTAAACCATCACGGAGAACAATCTCCCCAGTCTTAGAGAGTGACTCAATAATGTCTTGTGAGACACAGTTAGACGACACCCTACTGATGAAGTCGATCTCCGTATGCATCCCATTAGGTAGGATGGCAGTGGACATGACAGGGCACTGGAATGACTCGGTCATCGGTATAGGGATCGGGTCTCCCGACGACTGAGTGGTAGGGGCGACACTTAGGGGTCGTACCATAAGAGCATCGAATCGGGCCAATAGGGATGACTAATCTGATATGTGGGCTCGAGGAACCACCATGGGGTTGGCGCGGAGCTGGACATGCAAGACTCAACGAGACAAGGACAAAACTCTAACTAGACACAAACCTAACATTACAATGCAATGGTGGGTTACCTAGATGAACTAAGAGACTCAATGCAACCTAGATAACTCTAAGGCCTCAATTGCACCCTAGACAACCTAAAGACTCGAATGACCTAAGACCCCAATTTGTTAGAACAAACTGGTTCCCTAAGCTCTGATACCAAATTTGATGCGGAACGGGACTAAAAAGGACTGGACCTACTATGAAGACCAAGTGCGGCCAGCACTCACACGTGACAAGGCAAGCCGAGAGATCGACCTCCGTACTATTCCTCCGAAGAGAGGCGTCTCTCAACAAGAAACCCAAGTCCACGGCCGTCCCTATGAGGGAAACGAGTGGATCAAAGCGGCAAAGGGAGCCGACGCGCAACTATGGGAGTCTAGTCCGAGCTCGGTGCTCGACTAGGGCCACGGAATGGTGCTCTCAACTCGCAAAACCCACGGTGAATTGAATATGTAGCTAGGATCCTACACTCGCACGCTGCATAATCGAGAGCATACTAGCAAAGCAAATGCCAAGGGAAGGAACGTCGCACGTACCTCCACGCCTAGGCGTGGGGAAGGAACCCCGGCCGAGACCAACAACCCCGATACACGTAGAAGTAATAATACACAATTGACCCAAAATGCCCACTCCTCGCAGGGAGGTAACAGGCTACAAACAGAGGAGTCGGGGCTGCCGATGCACGGGCTGACGGGCAGCACTCGGTGAAGGGGTGGGCCGCGAGGAGGTCCCGGGTAGCTCTGCGAACTGCTGAAAGAACGTCCACCTCTGGAGGGGCTGAGGTGGCAGGAGTCCCCGGTACCTTGCTGTCGTGGGGTCGCTCCTCCGGGAAGAAGAAGGATGTCGCCGATCCTCGGGGAAGCCTCTGGAGTGCGTTCGGAAGGAGGGGACAGGTTGCTGGCCAACCTGCACAAGCCCGCCAAACAGCCCGGGGGCGACTCCGGTAAGCGCCCTTAATCACGTCCTGGACCTGCGAAATTCAGCGAGGGCGCTGGTGGGGATGTCCCACAGGCGCCCGTGGAAGGAGAACTGCAGTCGAGGCCGATGGTGACCGTGGCAATTCGTCAAACACCTGGCGTGCAGTCGGACTGCCTGTCTGCCCACACCGGTAGAGACCAGGAGAACAGTCGGTACGCAGGCTTCCGGACAGATTTAGGGATGGGGTTTTCTCTGGTGGGTAGCTTACAGGTAGGGCTAACAGATGACCAAGGTAGCGGGGGCGGTGCCTTGGAGGATTTGGGCGTGGGCGGGGTGGAAAGTGGGGGTCGCAGCCTGCACTTCAGGGCAGTCAGGTCTGTGAACCCGAGATGGGATATGAGGGCGTAGGGGTGCGGATGGAATTCTGACCAGGGGCGGCCACTGGAGATGGATTGGTGTGTGTGGAGATAGCCCTCCAATTTTCAGGCCATTCCAGTAAGGGGAGGTGGTGGTCCCTTTGGAGGGTACTGCAGATCTGTCCCGCCGGGTTACTGTAGCGCCCAGAGGAGGACCGAAAGTAGCCACAAAGGGAAGTTTCAGCCCCAATGGAGTTTTGGGATGAAACCACCACGAATGGTTCGGGGACAGGGAGGGGAACAACTTATGTGAAGAGGTTGTGGTCGATCGGAGAAGGAACGGGGGTGCACACGGGTGTCCAAGGCGACTCTGATCACAGGCGAGTCTGTCCCGGGAGCAGCCTGCGCGACGAAAGTGTCTACAAAGACAACTTCCTCTGTGATTCGAGTTTTGGGACAAGGCCGGTGGGGTTGGAAGGGGGACTTGTAGGGGAAGAAAAGTCTAGAAGAAAGCCAGACGGTTTGCCCACAGAAAGGGTTCGAACCGACGTGATCTTTGGACCCCTAGCTTGCAGGCAGAGCAGGTGCATCCGAGATTGGATTGAACGCCACCGAGCTTGACGTCGTCTCGCCGCTTGGATCTCTCTCCGACATGGGATGAAGAGACTCGCTTCACAGCACGATCCTCACCTCACCAGGACCTCCTTCTCAAGGGAGTCGCACCCAGGAATTGGAGATGGAGGAAGAAGAAGATGGGGGATAGGGGAAGAGAGGGGCGTCGCACCCCTTGGGGAAGGATGGAGAAGGTCGCCCTCTCCTTGGTGGTGGCTGCGCACAAGGTTTCTCACAAATTAATTCTTCATTATTTTTCAAAGAAAAAAATACAAGGTTTATCTATGGGGAGGGGAGGTGCTAGGGTTGAAACCCTAGCCAAGAGGGAGGGGAGGGGGATGCGCCACATGGCATGGGGAAAAGGGGGGGCGCAACAAGGCAAGGGGGGGGGAGGGCCGCACCCCTCTTCCTATAATCTAGGAGAGGGGCGGCTGCCACCTTCCAAGAGGAGGGAAAAGAGTTGGGCGCCCAAAACCCTAACCCTAGGTGGGCTAAGCAAGGGAGTGGGTGGCCAGCCCATATGGGCCAGAGATTGAACCAAAAAAAATGGCCCAATAGCCCTATCTCCTATCTAATAAGCATAAAATGGTCCAACTAAAGCCTAATTTGCTCCAAATGGCCTACAAAGGTCCACACAACTAATAAAAGTGTCCACGCAGGGACTAATCCAAGGCCCAACATGGCCTAAAGCATAAAATAACTAAAGATAGCTCTACTAGTCTGCCAAGTGGTCGCCGAGCCAAAGGGATGCCGGCATGCTCCGTGTGCTCCGTCGAGTGATGCGGCGCGTGTCCTCACCACTTCCCTTCCCCAAGGTCCCCCCCCTGCATGGGGTGTAGTGCATGTAATCTGAAATTTCAGGTTGAAGCTTCTCCGGTGCGGCGTGCGGGTAAGCCCACGCTTCCTCGTTCGCCCTCGTCTCCGGCCGGGATCGGTGTCTTCACACCGATCAGGTGAGCCACTAAACACTCCTCTTTGCTAGATTCCTTTGCTTAATTAGTATTGCATCTTAGTGCCGTCGGCGTTCAGAGAGTGCCCAAACCCGAATTAGCGTTTAATTGTGTGGCTACCGCGGGTGAGTTGTGAGAGTGATCATTCAACCCAAGCCTTCGGCATGCTGACCGCCCATGAATTTGGGCAACCCCTGACCCATAGGGGTCCTCCCCAAGCCAGCCGTACCCTTGGAAACCTCCGGTCCAACCTCGGACCCTCACCCCATCGCCGGTCCACCTGCGGACCCGAGTGTGCCAACGCGAGTGAGTCCGCTTATGTGACATGACCAAATCGTTGGGATGCTTGCAATTTAGGTCCTAGGTTGTGTCACATCAGTTCAGCTTCCACTGGGTATTCATCGAAGGTTGCTCCCAGCGAGCTGTCTTCAGCAGGGTAGAAGGCGGAGAGGGTGTCCACCTCATATCGGCCACTGTGATAATATTCTTCCAAAGTGAAGCCCAACCCCGGGTGTTGAGAGACACGTCTCATTTCCTTATCCAGATTTGAGGGATACCACATTTTCTGGAAAGCTTCCTTGCGCTTTTGAGACTGATCGGAGGGGATGTGTTGCTTCTGAAACATCTTGGCCATCCGATTAGTTGTGAATGCCAGACCCTTGACAGGAACTGACGGGTTGCTTATGTCTTCGGGGAGGCTACAGTCTGTGTCTTCCCGAGTAGGGTGCTCTTCAGCCGTATAGAACAAGCTGCTAGGTCCATCTTCCTGTGTCACCTCCCAAGTTTTAAAAGGCTCGACAGTAGGGTTATCAAGGCCGAGAGTTGGCTTGGTGAGGCCGTCCGGGATTTCAATGTGGTTATGCTTCTGACCGACCCGCACTTCATTAGCTTCAGCGTATAATACTGGAGGTGCTATTCTGCCCACGTCCCCGGATGCTGTGATATGGGAGACCACCTTGGGCTTGACATATCCGCACGGCGGTGGTGGATACCAATTACCACCGGATGTGCTTCTTGATGCCCCCGCAGGGGTCTTAGCTTCAGAGGTGTTCCGGGGAGGCCCTGTATATAGGTTGGCATCCGCCAAGTGACGTTCAAATACCTCGAATGGGTGGAGGTCTGTAAAGATCTTCTCCTCCTTCCCTTGAAGACTGTATTTGATATATTGGTGGAGCGTAGATGGCACCACCATAATTTCATGCAGCCATGGGCGGCCGAGCAGTGCTTTGTACGAGGTGCGGGAGTCAATGACATGGAACTGCACCGTCGTAGTGAAATCCGCTAAGGTAAGGGTGAACTCTGCCACCCCCATTGACACTTCACATTTTTTATTGAAGTCGGCGATACGCATATCCCCGACTTTCTCAAGATGCACGTTGAAGTGGTGCATCTTATATATTCTATAAGGTAGGATGTTGACCGCCGCACCGAGATCAACCAGAATCCTATTCAGCTCCCTTCCACTCAGGTGCCCCTTCATATACAGCGGCCTGTTGTGGCTGATGGTAGGCAGCAGCATATCGTCTGGAGTGAAGGTCATGCTAGCCTCCGGCATTGCTTCAGCCAAACATGTCTCAAAATGAGCAAGCGTCTGGAGAGCAGTAATGATCGCCTGACGAGTCTCTTCACTCAAAGAAAGGATCTCCCAGATTGTAAATCGAGCAGGGAGCTTCTTGAGTAGCTTCATTATTCGGCTCCCAGCTCGGACATTGGAGAGCTTCATCTCTTCGGCCCACCGGGGCTTGGGGCTGTCTTGGGTTGCGGGCCCCAACGGACCTGCTTCATCTGCCTCATATTCGGCGCCCTTCTGGCAAGTACTGGATCCTCGACGCTCTTCATTAGCTGCTGCAGGGCAGGCTCCATCAGTATTTGGATCTTCGGCAGACTGTGCTGGCTGCGGGTGAACATCCCGGGATGCAGGGTCAGCCTCCTAACAAGGCTGCTTTCCCTTAGACATCTTCATAAATTCAAGAGATAAAGGGACTGCCTTGCCCCCACTCTTGTTATATAATCCTAGCGAAGGAGGGATCTGGACTCCCTTGATCTCCGTCGGAGGTGTTTTGTAGGGTTGTTCTCCCTTGAATATGATGTTGTGGTTGGGTGGCGACTGGCGCCCCCATTTCCGTCCTAACCGGGTGGCATGTGCGACAGTCGCGGCCTCGGCCTTGCCTCCCCCAGCAAGGGGTGTGAAGTAAATTTCCTCTTCTTCCTCTTCTCCGGGCAGGTTGAAGAGCGCTGATAGAGTATTGCAGGAGACAACATGTGCTTTATCGGCCTTAGCGGCCCTTCTCTTCTTCTTTTGTTTCTTCTTCTTCTTTGCTTCAGCAGGTGCCTGCCCCCAGAACAGACGGCCCTCCCTATCGGATGCTGCTTCAGCTTCCTCCTTTCGCTCGAGTGAGAGCCGCTCCAGTTCTTGCCATGGGACATGGTCCCACACTAGCAGAGGCTTCAATTCGGGCTGCACGTACTCGTCTAGCCCTTCAATGAGATTTTGTAGTCGGCGGACCCCAAGATTAGTTTCCTTGACCACTGACAGCGGAGTTTGCCTCCTCCGATTGTGTGTAGGTATCCTGATAGTTGCAGGTGGAGTGATCCACATAGGTGCTGCCACCGGCGGAGCAGGTCGGGGTGTAACACCACGGTTATATGCCCCCACTTTCGGGCAGGGTGCTTTCTTCCTCTTGTGCTTCGCAGGGATCTGCTGCCACCCCTGTTGTTCCTTTGCGGGCTCCAAGAAATGAGTTTCATAAGTGCTCCACATACTTGCTTCAGAGATCTCTTCGGGTAGTGCCTGGTATAGGGAGATCATGTTGACTGCTGCCCTCCTCCGAGGGGCTTCATGCGGTTGAGGAGGGTCCACTTTGTACTCTCCCAACTCGATTTCATTTTTCTTCACCATCCCTTCGACGATGTCCTTGAAAACATAGCAGTCTTCAATTGGATGCCCCAACATCTGGTGGTAGGGGCAGAATCTTGGGCTGTCTTTTCTCTTTAGGTCCTCCGGCCTCTTTGGCTCTGGCAGGGTGACCATGCCATATTCCGTTACCCAGTCGAACAGAACCCGGGTCTTGTCCTTCAGAAATGAATAGGCCTTCTTCATCTTGTCCCTCAGCGAGGGACCTTCTTTGCCGTCTGGGGCTTCTGCAGGCTGTGGGGTGACTGCCTTCTTGCCTTCACCTTTCTGTTGTTCGAACGCCTTGATGTCAAGAGCGTTTGCTTATTTAGGCCACGAGCGCCGCTCCACTGCCTTGCCCTTCTGGGTCGTGCTGGCAGCAGATGTAGGGACAGGTCTAGCCAGAAAAGCTTCCACCTCGGCCACGACATTGTTCAATCGATCAAACGATCGTATTTCCATTCCGATCATCTTTTCCAGAACCTCCCTCCTGAGGTTCTGTTTGCATATTTATACAGCGTCTTCTTGATGCGGGGGCCGCTTGTACCTCATTCCGAGGTTCCTCCACCTCTTGATATAGTCGAGGGCTATCTCATCGGCCCTCTGTTTTGTTGAGTAGAGTTCGGCCACTGTGACCTCCCTCTCTGTAACATAGAATCTTTCTCTGAACTTCCTCTGCATATCTGGCCAGTCGCTGATTGACCCGACCGGGAGGCTAGAGTACCATTCAAATGCGAGCCCCGTCAGCGAGGACCCGAAAAACTTTAACAAGTATGATTCATCGGTGGCCAGGTCACCCATGACAGTCATATAATAGGCAATATGTTCTTTTGGGGATCCCTTCCCGTTGAACTTGTCGAACTTGGGCGGCTTGTTGATTCCCGGGGGAAGCCGCTTAGTAGCATGGTGTTGCGGGTATGGCACCCGGTAGGCATCAAACGCGACGTAGTCACCTTCACTCCTTTCTGTGAGCTTCAGCTCGATCATTCTTTCCACCATCATCCGGTTCATGACTGTGGGGTCAACTGGCGCCGAGTAGAAGTGTGCCGGCTACAGGTACGGGGTGACCAGAGTGGTCGCCTGTGGAGGACGCAGCAGCGGGGATGTCTGGTGCACCTGGGGGAGCACCGGTGGCATCAGTGGCTGCGACTGTGGTGGCCGCTGTTGTGCTGTCGCCGGGCTTGGTTCTGACGACTGAGGCATGGTGTAGAGCGGTGGAGGGTCGACATAACGACCCGCTCCCCGAGATGATTCACCCTGGACTTCAGGCGGTTTGGAAGCTGATGACTGTTCAATTTTCTCCATCAGCTGCTTTTTCAGCAAGTCTATCTCTTGTCGATATTTTTGAAGTAGCATCAAGACCGACGGGTTCATAGTTGCTGTGGCGGGGATAGCTTCCGTTGTTTCCCTGGATGCACCCTCGGGCAGGATGTCGAGGAGAACGTCATCTTCTTCCTCTGCCGTTACCACATTGGCGGTCAAGACAGGAGCCTTGTCATCCCACTGGTGGTAGACCTGGGGTTGTTCCCCTTTAGTCGTCGCCAGGAGCAGCCTTGCGGCTTCTGCTCTTCGAGTATTCGGCCTTGGCCGTGCGGCCAATTTAGCCAACTCGTGGGGATCTTCAGGAAGTCCCTCGTATCAGTTGAATATGCCGGCCATGTTGCAGGCGAAGACCTGCATCCTTCTTCTCTGTCGATGGACCCTTCTCTTAGCTCGATCTGGGAAGGTCAGCCTCTCGAACACCGAAGTTCTTCTTGTTCCTTCCCGCCTAGGGGCGGCTTCATCGGCTTTGATCTCGAAGCCGTCATCATAGTCGTTGTCGTCAACTAACGACAGCATCATCCCTTCTCTTTCATTTTCTTCAACTGCCATTGATGGGCAGTAGTCTTCATTGGCGACGGCTGCTTGCATCAACCGCTACTGCCCAAGCGAGGGGTTGCCTAGCCCTCGAAAATAGTTCCTGACCAAGTTGGTCATCTCTTCTTGACCCCGCTCTTGATGCAGCATGGGGGACAGTTACCGACCTCCCACAGGAGGGGTATAAGCTAGCCGAGCTCTGTCGGCAGGTTGCTGGAACCTTCGTCCCACAGCTGGGACGTTGGCTTGGCGGGCGCAGGCCCGAAAACTTTCGCGGCGCGGAGGGTTCGCAACCACTTCTTCTTCTTTCGGGGCCAGGCCCCTTTCTCTCCTTTCTTTTGCTCCGTCATGAGCAAGACGGCGGGGGACAGGTGCAGCTTGATGAACAGGTTGGACTCTCTCAGGGACCCATGCCTGTTTAAATTTCCTTGGCCTGGGGGGAAACTTCTCTTTACCGTAATGGCCGGCTTCTTCTCTTTCTGCCCTCCTTCCAGTGAGGGCTTGATATGAGTTGAGGACGGGGATGGAAGGGACCACCCGATCCGGGACTATCCATGCGTCACGTCCGTCGAGGAAGACGCGCATGCCACCAACGATCATAGATTTACTAGATTGAGAGAGGGTTCTAGTAACCACAGCAGTACTCTTCCGGATTTGCCTGCGCTAACGTTCTCCGGAGCTCTTGTTCACATCATCGGGGCAGACCCCACAGACAGCATGGTGCACCAGGCAGCTGGCGACCAAGGTTGGACTCTTGAGTGAGTCGTGGCAGTATTGAGCCTTTAGAGGCTCCATGCTCTTTGTAGCTCCCTCGATAGGCTCCGAGGGTTCCACCTCCAGCATGTCCACGAAGGCTAATCCCAAGAAGTTGGGGAAGCCAACGGCGGTAGGGAAGCTGCCGAACACCGTGGGCACCGCCAGGTACCCTTGCGCATGATCATCAATAATTGATGGGCCAAAGCCGACGCCAGTCAACCCAGTTGTCGTTATGATTCGCCTGAAAAACAAAACAAACCAACGATCAGTAACCTTTGGGATGGCCTCGAAGCCCAGGTATCTTGGCAAAGAGATGAAAGGTTACACTGGTCCTACCGGGCGTGCCAGACTGTTTGGGATGGGAAATCTTGTTCTTATTATTTTTATTTTTTTTTTTTAGGTTTATTTGGTTTATTTCACGTGTCGATCAACCAATTAACTAACTAGTAGTTTAACTGACTGATTGACTGCGCGGGCGTGCCAGTCACGTGAGTGACGAGTTTATTATGCGCTCATTCTGACCCGTGTCGGGCGAGAGAGAGATTCGGTCGGGACCAGCAGTCCGCCATACCATAAAGGCCATGGCGTTAATTACATCCCCCACGAGGAAAGAAAACCTTTGATTAATTGCCGAGATAGTGGGCTGTCGAGGCCGGAATAAAGATGTGATGTTATGAACATGACAAGATCACATGAGATGCGTATATCTATCATGCAAGAGAGGCATGGTTTGCTAAATTGGAAACCCTTAGTACAAGGCGGAGGACGTAGGTCCGAAGACCACCATCGCGCATACCGGAGACTTCCGATCGGGCGTAACCTGGTCTTCTGTCAGTGCCATTTGATATACCCGAGGGCCTATGCAGGCATGCACACACGATACTTATGACGACGTTAAGCATGGCAATAGAGTTATGAAAATACACAGTGATCGATCGCGTTTATTAATCTACGTCGAGGGAGACGAGAATGGTACCACAAGCATGATAACGTAAGCGAAGCGCTGACGGACATGGTAGTGAAAGCATGATAATAAGATTATCCGGGGCTTGAGCAACCCCTTCCTTATTCGGTTTATTACTAATTAGGGTTTATTAGTCTCGACCACGGGAGACGAGGATCGCTCCGGAGGCGAGCAAGTGATCAGAACAGTGCAACCATTCGAAACCGGCGCGATCGCGCGCAGGGATAGGTTTCCCGGCGCGGCCAAACGTAGGTAGAAGGGCTTAACCCGACGGGCCCATGGCCATGGTTAAAACGGCGTGGCAGGCATGGGGCACATTGGTTCATACTCGAGCACGGAGGTTCCTTGACTCAGAATGATTGTTTTATTATGGCCAGTCCACAGAAACGACTTGTCTGTCTAAAACCTGCCAAAAATTGGGCAGCATCTCCCCTGTCCCTGAAAGGTTGCAGGAGAGGAACGGGGTCATACCCACTTGTTGAGTAAGCCCCTAAACATCCGGTCTGCATGGTAGCAACCGGCCAATCCCCAACCAGATAGGATATCCCGAGGATAAGCCTGCGAAGGGCACCAAAGCTCTGTGGGTGAAGACACAGAGATGAGGCAGCTGATAGCAGGAGCAACACCCCGAGGACTGGCCTACGAGGGGTGGGCCACCCACAGCTTGCACTGCATCCCTTAGAGGGATAGACCGTTAGGGAGAGAAGCTCCGAGGACTAGCCTGCTAGGAGCACGCATCCCTTGGTCACCATTGGATCACAAATTACTGAGTTTAGGATTGTTGGGCTAAAGCCCCTATCACTATCCGCTCTAAGGCCTTTGGGGAGCATCTACCACTGAGAGGTAGATCCCCTCGACCAATTAGCAGCTCCGTGAGACAATGGGGAATGTCCCCCTCCCCGGATGACTGGGATAAAACCAACGGAACTCAAACGGCTGCAAACCATAAACGGGAGGAATGAGTATATTCAGCATAGACGGATTACCAGCCACAGGGTCAAGGTGTTGATGCTCGTGAGATTGGGCTAGCATTCCCAGAGGAACAGACGATTAGCAGTCACACAGAGGGATAGTTGGTACGTAGATGAGATAATCTAACTACATACGCATATGCTCGAATGACTAGAACGCAGTAATCACCAGACAGGTCTTGCCGTTCTGGAGGTGGCTTCCAACTCTCCTGAGCAATAGAGCAATGCAAAGAAAAGAGGGAACGGAGGTCGGCCCTCGTATCAAAGTGGGAAGAGGCGTATGCACATGCACAGCTCTATCCCCAGAGGGTGCAAAGACCATTGAATGAGACACAGACGCTGCGTCGATGGGAAGGACCCGGGGAGGGGTCATCTCCATAGCCCCTGATATCTCAGGGCATATTCGGAGTCGGAGAAATCAGAATCTGAAACCATACGCAGAAGGACACCGATGTGTACACCGACTGAGATAGCAGTGGGGGAAGGAGATAGGGCGTCGAACATTCAGTCCACCAAAAGATTCATATACGCATACCACTACCCCATAGATGGGAGGGAGCCAATATATTCATTACAAATCCGACGCCGGCGTTGTGGCACGGACATCGTTCACTGTTTGCAGATAAACATTTACAGAGGGAGAGCGAGGCGAAGAGACATTGAGGACGGGGGAGAGAGAGATTGGCTCATATCATCGCCATTCCCCCCTTTCTCATTTACATTCGACCAAAGGGAAACAAATCGACAGACAGCGGGAAGAAAGCGAACGACCCGCCTACCCTCAGAACAGAGTATCGGGATGCCTCTTTCTTCTTCGACTCCGGAGGGCTTCAGACGGGGGTGGAAGATGGCGGCCAGAGGAACCCTCGGTGAGACCCTGCTTCTTTCGCAAGGAAAAACCCTCTCCTCCTTGAAGGCGATTAACTCTCTCTAATTCACCTCTCCGAACCATTTCTATTCTGTTATCCCCCTCTTTCTCCTTCTCTTTTTTTTTCTTTCCCCTCACCACCCCTTTTGTTTTCGGGCAGCCACCTATAAATAGAAGCAAGCTCTAAGCCTCATCTGGCGTGAGGAATGGCACGTCAGGAAGGAGCTCCGTTGCCTTTTGCACGCCGGAATAGCAGGGCACCGGATAATGGGGGCGCGCCAGTTTAGGGCGCGCCATATTAGCGCCCTTCGCACGTCGCGAGTCAGCCGATGAGTCCGGGGATGGTTTCGGGGGTCACCGTGAACATTTATCTCGCCACCGCTCTTTGAAACCTCGACAAGATGCCTTGTCGCAGCTCTCAGGCCGACGTACGGCCATTCTCGAAACTTTAGATGACTTTGGTTTGATCACGTAGGTTTTTCACTGACATGGCTCTCGGCACTATGATATGTGCTACCGTCTCAGTCTGTTTTGTGCTCGAAGTTTCTTGGAGGGTGGGATAGCACCCGGGGTAGTTCCGCCCATTTTGAGCGATCATTTGGCCGCTAACGGGCCCCACTTGGCGAGAAGTCGTACCCGTGCTGGGTAGCCAGGATCTTCTACTGACAGAGCCTTCGGTCCTCCATTTTAAAGAGCCAAGGGCATTCTTTCATCTCAGGAGAGTCTTTCATGAGGTGGGTGGCCACCGGGTAGACCATCATCCTTGGTCGGACAACGGGTGTAGTGTATGCGGCACGACGGAGTCGATGCCGATTCATTGGGCAGGCTTGGTCGCACTGTCGGTTGATTGTGAGTTCATCTCGGTTCTCCTGAGGTGAAGTCCCCGTGCTCATAAAGGGTGACTCGAAGCTCTGGCAGCTTGAGTAGTCTTCAATATGTTGATATTTATCGGCTTCTGTGCTTCAGTAGGCCGTGTCATTTGTCTTTGAGACTTGATCGCCGCCAGTGATATTTTGAGTGCCCACAAGGTGTTCGGCAGAATGCCGAACACGCGTGTGTGAGCCGTGCACGCGTACTACTGGCCTCCTGAGCCTGTGGTTGACCTATTTGGGTCTCCCTTTGACCTTGGAGGGTTGAAAGAAGGCGTCTCGGGGTAGGCCCCTGGCCTTTTCACTAGGTGCCACGTGGTGTAGCTTGTAGTCGAAGTGTCCCCGGGATGGCCCGAGTGGTCGTGTAGAAGGCGGGCAAAGTTCGCAACTTAGGAGTCGGGAGTGGTCCCGATCGATTGCTAGTGCCACCGTGCACCTCGGCTAACGGGTTGGGGCCGTTGGTCGGGCCTAGTGGATTGTCGGAGGGGCCGGGTAGCCCATGCCTTGAAGGTGTTCGAGGAAATTCCCGAACCCTTATTTCTGGGTATTTTACTGGGGAAATAGTTCGGGTACAGCAAATGCCCCCCACGGGTCATGCGTCAAAGGCGGAGACGAGGGCGTACGGCCTGTGAACCTCTCCTTTTGAGTTGTTGTAGTTGTATTTGGACGTTTCATATACTTGTGATTTGCTGTATTGTATGTGTTGAATTTCTGGCATACTGACCATTTTTGTGCTATGTCTTGCAGCTATGGCCCGATTTGGCAGGGATGACAGGGTCCCGAGGCGTGTGGTCCGGGAGGAGGACCACTGGGTGAGGAGGACCGAGTGGCCCATGCCCCCTTTGGGCCCGCCAGTTATCACCGTGGCCAGCGTGGAGCAGCTTGATGGTGGGCAAACAGTTGTGACAGAGGGCCCCGTCGGTGAGCGCGGCAACGGGGTTGGGGTTGTGGAGCTGGCCCGCGCGTCGGAGGCGGGCGGAATTTATACTTATGATCGCAGCGGCGGCTATCCAGTTGAGTTTCCTTTGGACTGTCACTTGTTTGAGTTTATCAGGCACTTTGTCCCACCAGGCATGGAGGAGAGTGACTCACGGGTTGCTGGAGCCCGTCACCGACTAGAGCGGGCGATCTTGGTGGGTCGAGATAGCTTGCACGAAATTGTCCTTTGTGGCTTCCCGAGTTTCTCTGTGGATTACTGGAGGCAGAGTCAGTTTTTCAGTGCTGAGTGCCTGGGCTTCTTCATCAGAGCGGACCAGTTCGGAGTTCGTGCTGGAGTGATGGGTCCCGCCTTCTGGGATTTGCATGGACACCACCGAGCGGAGACAGAGGGCAGTCCAGGATTGGTACTGGAGCCATCAGGGCTGGAGTATGCCGGGGAAGGCTATGATGACCATAGTCTTTTGTCCAGGATTCTGTGACAGACCGCCGTTAGCTAGTATAGCCGCTGGGCGGTGATTCCATCACACAGATACCGCCAGGGAGCTACCGAGTGGTTGATGGGCATAGTACACCACTACCGGGTGCTGCTAGACCGAGCTGACATCAGATATGTTGTGACTACAGCTCTATATGGGTATCCTTGCTACACCGGACTTTTACAGGTGTTGATAGGGCGTTTCAACCGCAGGTGGAACACCGTGGCAACGATTGAGGGAGAGACCTCATTAGACTTGTGGTCTCTGTGGAGGATCTCTGGGTTGCCGATCAGCGGCGAGGGGTACGAGGAGATAGTGCTGGATGACCTCCATCGTATCCATACTGACGGGCATGGATGATACCGGGTTCCTTATTGATGGGGGACGGGGACCGACACGGACTAAGACTCTCAAGGACTCTAACTGAGGCAAGCAGTAGCACGCTCAAGGGTCGCCAAGTGGCTGACCACCGTGATACCCCACAGAGTGAAGGACGTCTCTCAACGGAAACTCCGACCTCGGCCGTCCCAAGGAGGGAAGCGCACGTGTCTAGGCGTAAAGTCGACTTCCAAAGACAAGGGGAGTCGAGTCCTAGCTCGATGCTCTAAGGGTGCTAAAGGATGGGTGCTCTCACTCGCGATCCGCGGTGATGGTAACAAAGTAGCTAGGCGCCTACTCTCTCTCACGCGGCATAATCAAAAGCATACTAAAAGAGCAAGCACAAGAGAGGAGTCGGAACGCGTACCTCCACGCCTAGGCGTGGGGAAGGAACCCCGGCCGTGGGCCAACAACCCCGATACACTGAAGACCAATAAAATACAACCCAATAGCGGCCCACTCCTCGCAGGGAGGTAAAAGGCTACAAGCGACGCATTCGGGGCTGCCGGGCACGGGCTGACGGGCCGCACTCGGTGACGGGCACAATGCTGCAGAATCGGCGTCGCGCGCGCCTGGACGGAGACGGGTCCCACGGGCTGATGCGACGTCCGATCGAGGCGCCGTCAGAGAGGACGCGTCTCTGACTGCTGGAGGAACGCTCCGGCCCAAGGAGGCACGCTGGATCCACCGGTGGTGGCCGTGGTCGCTGCTGAAAGTCGGGTCAGGTTCTGTGGTCGCAGAACTGCGCACGCCGACGAAAAAATCAGGAAGTCGGACTTCTGGTGCCCGAACAGGTCCCGGCCGGTTGGAGGTGAAAGCCAACTGGCAGAGGTCGCCCTCGGCCAAACGGCGCTGGCAGACGATGCCGGTACGAGTCGCAGGAGCCGCTGGAAGTTGGTGTTAGTTCGCTGGCCGGACTGTGCAGACAGACCTGAGTGGTCCCACGAGAATCGACGCCACGCTCGGCACCGATGTCGGAACGAGGCGAGATCGGTGGCGTTGGACAGAGGACGAGGAGAGGTACGTCCGGTGAAGATCCCGCGTCCAAACTCGCAGACTTCCGCCCTGTGCGAATTTTGAAAGAGGGCGGACAGAATCTGGGCGCACAGGGAGAGGGGTCCTGCGCGCTCTCACAAGGAAAATCACTACGGGTGGTGCCGATCTCCGAATGAGGCGAAACCACCTCGCACGCGTCGGCGACTCGTAGAAGAATCCCACAAAAATGGGCTGGACGCAGAATGGCACCACGAACAGCAGATGTCGTCGCAGCTCTTGGAGACAAAATCTGGACGCACTCGAACTCGGATCTGAGAAGAGATAGAAGAGAGGGGAACCTCGGCGTCGCACCGAGGGGATGGGGAGTCACACCCCAAGCTTGCTCCCGTCGCAGGAGCAAGGAGGACAGAGGAGGAAGTCGCATCCACCTTCAAGAGCACAAGCTATTTTCTTCTATTCCATTCAATTAATTCCCACAAAAGGAAATTACATGCCTTATATATCGGGGGAGGGGAATTAGGGTTTCACCCAGCCAAGGGAGGAGGGGTGCGACCAGGACCTTCCCCATTCAAGGGGGGGGGCGGCCAAGCCTCCTCCAATCAAGGAGGGATCAAGGGGAGGGGGGCGCCCAAAGAAGAAAGGTGGGGGAGGTGGAATGGGAAAGGGGTGTGCCCAAAAAGGAAAGAAGAGGAGGCAAGGTGGGGAAGGTGGCGCAGCCACCTTGGATGGGGAAGGGGGAATGCGCCCCAAACCCTAACCCTAATCCAAACACTATGGGCCAAGGCCAAGCCCAATAGTAAAAGAAAAAAAAAGGACCCATTATCCCTACACATAGTCTGATAGCAATAAAACTAGATAACATGTCCACGCAGGGACTAATCCAAGGCCCACATGGCCTGAGCAAGCAGAGAAGATAGCTAGAAGATGCCGCCATCGCCGAGCCACAAGGAAGTAGCGGTGTGCCGGGTGCTCCGTCGAGGATAGCGCCGTGTGTCCTCACCAATTCTCCCCGGGTGGGAAGAACTCGACCCCGTCGAGTAGGGGTCACGGTCGCTGAGGTACCGCTCCAGCAAGTCCGGATCGATCCGCTCCAGCTCTCCACGTGTAATCCAGGTGTTGTCCGACTCGGGGCGCCCTCTCCAACGCACTAGGAAGCGTTGGTAGGCTCCGCTCCTGGTAGTAGTCACCTGCTCATCCAGTATGCAATCTATATGCTCGCGTGTATGTAATGGGGCTGGAGGAGGTGGACTCTCAGTAGGTGTATCACTCACAACAGGAGGGTCAGGCCCAAATAACTCGCTGGGTATCACCGCGGGATCCTTATAAGCTACCAGATCAGAGACATTGAACGTCGAACTGATCCCGTAGTCGTCTGGAAGCTCGATCTCATACGCGTTCGACCCAATACGCCTCAACACTCTGAATGGTCCTGCACCGCGGTCTTGGAGTTTCTTTACGGCTCCCGAAGGAAACCGTTCCGGTCTAACCCGGACCATGACGTACTCTCCCTCGCGGAACTCACGTGTGCGTCTGTGCGCGTCAGCTAACTCCTTGTAACGTGCGTTGCAAGCCTCAATATGACGACGGACATGATCATGCAACTGTCTAATATGCTCAGCAAAAGACTCAGCTGACTCAGAGACTCGGGACTGAATGGGGGAGGGAATCAAATCAATCGGTTTCCTAGGCCTACGACCAGTGACAATCTCAAATGGACTCAACCCTGTAGACCTATTGACCGAATCATTATAAGCAAACTCCGCTAAAGGTAAGACAAGATCCCAATCTCCAACTCTATCACGCACTAAACATCTCAGAAGATCCCCTAGACTTCTATTGACTACCTCTGTCTGACCGTCAGTCTGGGGGTGGTACGCGGTGGAGAACTTCAACTGGGTGCCCATCATCCGCCAAAGGGTTTTCCAAAAGTAGCTCGTAAAACGCACATCCCTATCAGAAACAATGGTACGCGGCAACCCAAACCTGGACACACAGTGGGTGAAGAATAACCTAGCAACTCCAGAGGCATCCGATGTCTTGGAACAAGGAATAAACAAGGCCATCTTGGAGAAGCGGTCAACCACAACAAAAATAGAATCATGCCGCCGTGCAGTACGGGGCAAACCAAGCACAAAGTCCATGCTGATATCCTGCCAAGGACTATCAGGGACAGGCAGAGGGGTATAAAGGCCAGTGTTCTGTTTCCTCTGTTTCGCTAAGGCACAAATACGACACTGGGCAACTATGCGGGCCACATCCCTCTTCAAACTGGGCCAGTAGAAACGGTGCTCGACAGCCTCTATGGTCTTGTTTCGGCCGAAGTGGCCGGCAAGACCTCCTGCATGAAGCTCCCACGTAAGAAAATCACGAACTGAAGTCCGTGGGATGCACAACCTATCGCCTCTAAATAAGTGACCATCCTGAAGGACAAACTCGCTAAACTCACGGGACGGTCCTGACTGAAGGGCAGAATAGATGGGACCGAAGTCCGGGCAATCAATGTAGGCCTCCTTCAACTTCTCTAAACCAACCACCTGAACATTCATGGTGGATATCAACATCACCCGCCGACTAAGAGCGTCGGCCACCTTGTTCTCAGCACCTGCCTTGTGCTTGAGAACGAATGTAAACTCCTGCAAATATTCCACCCATCTACTATGTCGGGCATTCAGCTTCTTTTGGGTGTGGAGAAATTTCAATGCCTCATGGTCAGAAAAGAGCACAAACTCCTGGTGGAGGAGATAGTGCCTCCAATAGCGCAAGGCCTGAACAACTGCGTAGAATTCCTTGTCATAAGTAGAGTAACGCAGTTTGGCATCATTGAGTTTCTCACTAAAAAAGGCTATAGGGTGGGACTCCTGGCTAAGCACTCCCCCTATGCCTAAACCTGAGGCATCACATGTGACCTCAAACACTTTAGAAAAGTCTGGAAGTGTAAGAACGGGTGCCTGGGTCATGCGATCCTTGATAAGCTGGAAGGCTGTGGCCGCAGCCTTCGTCCAGGTAAACTCGCCCTTACGGATGCAATCCGTGATCGGGGCGGTGATAGAACTGAACCCCCTAATGAAACGGCGATAGAAAGTCGCCAGACCATGAAAGCTCCTAACATCGTGGAGTGTGCGGGGCTCGGGCCACTCCACTATGGCACGGATCTTCTCCGGATCAGCGGAGACTCCGTCACGGGACATAATGAACCCTAAGAAAGAAACCTGGTCAGTCATGAAGCTACACTTCTTAGGGTTGGCAAACAAGCTCTCCCGTCTCAGAACAACACACACCTGCCTAATGTGATCTAGGTGTAACTCCCTAGTGCGGCTATAAATCAAGATGTCGTCGAAGTAGACGACCAAAAACACTCCAATCATAGGACGCAACACCTGCGTCATCAGCCGCATGAAGGTGCTAGGGGCGTTAGTCAGCCCGAAGGGCATGACCAACCACTCGTAAAGACCATCCTTGGTCTTAAAAGCAGTCTTCCACTCATCACCGGGTCTGACCCTCACCTGGTGATAGCCACTCCTAAGATCGATCTTCGAAAAAATCGTGGCTCCCGACATCATATCAAGCAAGTCATCTAGCCGGGGAATGGGAAACCTATACTTAACCGTGATCTTATTGATCGCACGGCTATCGATGCACATACGCCATGTGCCATCCTTCTTCGGTGCTAGCAGGGCGGGAACAGCACAGGGGCTCTTGCTATCCCTAAGGGAACCCCTACTCATCAACTCATCAACCTGCCTCTGTAGCTCAGCGTGGTCCGCGGGACTCATCCGATAATGTGGAAGATTGGGCAAGGACGAGCCCGGGACAAGATCAATCTCGTGCTGGATGTCACGCAAAGGTGGAAGGCCTTCGGGAAGGTCCTCCGGAAAGATATCAGCAAACTCTCGCAACATCTCAGCTAACTGAGGGTCTGTCACTCCCTCGAGACTGGGGACTACCTCACCTGTCTCCCTGACAACCACGGCTAAAAGAGGGACACCACTAGTGACCTCTCTCTCCATCTCTCGGGGACTGATGATCATCAACCTTCTCGTAGGAGGAACATCTATGGTGAGGGTAGGAGAGGGGGTGGAAATAGGCACCGGAGGTGGTGGTGGCGGAGGCTTGACCTTCCCCTGGCGAGGGGTGGTCGTGGCACTCGGACCGGCTGGTCCCCTAACAGTAGGGTCCCTAGGTGGGGCTGGGTGGAGGGTGATCCTGTGGCCGTTGTGATCAAATGTGCAAGTGTTTGCACGGCCCTGTAGGGTGGCATCCATGTCAAACAACCACGGCCTCCCTAAAATGATGTTACCTACCTCCATAGGGAGAACATCGCACCAAACTTCATCCTGATAGGTCTGGAACTGAAGGGACACTAGGCAACGGAGCCTAACAGGAATGGAGGTAGAATCGACCCAAGAAACCCTATAGGGAGCAGGGTGGTCAACTGGGGTCAACCCAAGGCGGGTAACAGTGCCAGTAGATATGGCGTTAATGCAACTCCCGCTATCAATGACAATCTTGCAAGCTTTACCCCCAAGCCTGCAGAAGGTGTGAAAAATGGTGGTGCGACGCCAGTCATCACTCACCTGGGGCTGGGCTAGGATGCACCTAACTACCCCTAACTGTGGGTCACCCTGAAAATGGCTACCCTGGGCACCATCCTGCTCTCCCTCGAGCAGATCATCGAAGAACTCCTCAACCAAGTCCTGGTCTACCTCATAACTAACAGGTATGGGCTCAGTGGGGGACTCAGTGGAAGTGGGGTCTGCCACGACGAGGGCCTTCCTCTCACGAGTGGGGCATCTATCAGCATAGTGGCCAAGTCCGCCACACCGGTAACAAGTACGAGCGCCCGCACTGGATGAGGCTCCAGCGGTCATAGGACTCTTGCCCTTGTCATCATGACGGGGCGCGGGGAGTAAAGGCTGTGAACGAGCAGGATGTGGGGGAGGCGGAAGTGTAGGGCGAGTGGGGGGGTAGGGTGCCTGCTGGCGAGGTGGAGGGAGCGGATCCCTAGGAAGGGGTGGACGAGGCCTGGGACCAGTGGGGTCCTGGCGAGGAGGCTCTGCGGGCCGAGCCGCCGGGTATCGACCATACTGTGTGGAAGTGGAGCGAGGGTCAAGACCCCGCTGACTAGGCATCCCCGGACGAAAGGTGGGGCCAAACTCCAACTCAAATTGCTCTAACTCTAGGGCAACCTGGTAAGCTAGCTCTAAAGTGCCTACCTGGCGACGGTAGAGCTCATACTGATATTCGGGCCTCAAGCCACGGCGAAAACGGGAAACAGGCATGCCCTTCTCTTCATCAACTCCACATCGCAAATAATACTCGTCAAATTCGGCGATGTACTCGGTCACGGACCGATCGCCCTGACTAAGGGTCTGCCATTGGTCAATGAGCCTCTGGCGGTAAGAAGGAGGGACATACTTCTCGCGGAGCTTACGCCGCATATCAAACCAGGTCTCTATGGGTGGGTCCTGCCTCTGTAACATCAGACTCTCGACATTCCTCCAGTAGGTCTGGGCTTTCCCCATGAGCTTCATCTTGGCAAATCGGACTTGCCGCAGCTCAGACATCTCAACCCATTCGAAATACCTATCCATGCTATTCTCCCAGTCTATGTAGGCTTTTGGGTCAAGAGACCCCTCGAAAGTGGGTGGATCGGCACGGACGGTCCTAAGGGCCCTATCATCCTCATCCTGGTGTGGTCGACGACCACGGTACTGGCGTCCATTCCCCTCAAAATCCATCTCGGACCCATAGTCATCAAAGTCGGGGGCTCGGGGACGTCGCTCCTGAGCCCGAGGGGCTTGAGCGGCAGCAACAAGAGGAGCTTGGTTGGCTCTAGGAGAGTCCTGGCGGTGCACCTCATCTACCCTCCCTATCCGGCCAACAAGACCCTGGAGGGCCAAATCGGACACGGTGGCACGATCCTCAATGACCTTCAGACGATCATCTAGACGCTCAGTCAACTCCTTGATGGACTGGTCGGACCTGTCCATACGGGTCATAAGTTGGGCAATCAGATCCTCAAGAGATGGGCGTCCCTGAGGTGGGTGTTGGTCACCCATGGCGTCCGGGCGATGGTAGTCCGTACCACCCCGAGTGGGCATGCAAAGGAGGCTAACACCCTAAGACCTAGAGGGACACGAATGCAATGAGATGCAAGACTCAAACAAGACACGACCAAAACCTAAACACAACCCTAAGACCCAACCTGTAAGGACAAGTTGGTAACCATGCTCTGATACCAAAATTTGATGGGGGACGGGGACCGACACGGACTAAGACTCTCAAGGACTCTAACTGAGGCAAGCAGTAGCACGCTCAAGGGTCGCCAAGTGGCTGACCACCGTGATACCCCACAGAGTGAAGGACGTCTCTCAACAGAAACTCCGACCTCGGCCGTCCCAAGGAGGGAAGCGCACGTGTCTAGGCGTAAAGTCGACTTCCAAAGACAAGGGGAGTCGAGTCCTAGCTCGATGCTCTAAGGGTGCTAAAGGATGGGTGCTCTCACTCGCGATCCGCGGTGATGGTAACAAAGTAGCTAGGCGCCTACTCTCTCTCACGCGGCATAATCAAAAGCATACTAAAAGAGCAAGCACAAGAGAGGAGTCGGAACGCGTACCTCCACGCCTAGGCGTGGGGAAGGAACCCCGGCCGTGGGCCAACAACCCCGATACACTGAAGACCAATAAAATACAACCCAATAGCGGCCCACTCCTCGCAGGGAGGTAAAAGGCTACAAGCGACGCATTCGGGGCTGCCGGGCACGGGCTGACGGGCCGCACTCGGTGACGGGCACAATGCTGCAGAATCGGCGTCGCGCGCGCCTGGACGGAGACGGGTCCCACGGGCTGATGCGACGTCCGATCGAGGCGCCGTCAGAGAGGACGCGTCTCTGACTGCTGGAGGAACGCTCCGGCCCAAGGAGGCACGCTGGATCCACCGGTGGTGGCCGTGGTCGCTGCTGAAAGTCGGGTCAGGTTCTGTGGTCGCAGAACTGCGCACGCCGACGAAAAAATCAGGAAGTCGGACTTCTGGTGCCCGAACAGGTCCCGGCCGGTTGGAGGTGAAAGCCAACTGGCAGAGGTCGCCCTCGGCCAAACGGCGCTGGCAGACGATGCCGGTACGAGTCGCAGGAGCCGCTGGAAGTTGGTGTTAGTTCGCTGGCCGGACTGTGCAGACAGACCTGAGTGGTCCCACGAGAATCGACGCCACGCTCGGCACCGATGTCGGAACGAGGCGAGATCGGTGGCGTTGGACAGAGGACGAGGAGAGGTACGTCCGGTGAAGATCCCGCGTCCAAACTCGCAGACTTCCGCCCTGTGCGAATTTTGAAAGAGGGCGGACAGAATCTGGGCGCACAGGGAGAGGGGTCCTGCGCGCTCTCACAAGGAAAATCACTACGGGTGGTGCCGATCTCCGAATGAGGCGAAACCACCTCGCACGCGTCGGCGACTCGTAGAAGAATCCCACAAAAATGGGCTGGACGCAGAATGGCACCACGAACAGCAGATGTCGTCGCAGCTCTTGGAGACAAAATCTGGACGCACTCGAACTCGGATCTGAGAAGAGATAGAAGAGAGGGGAACCTCGGCGTCGCACCGAGGGGATGGGGAGTCACACCCCAAGCTTGCTCCCGTCGCAGGAGCAAGGAGGACAGAGGAGGAAGTCGCATCCACCTTCAAGAGCACAAGCTATTTTCTTCTATTCCATTCAATTAATTCCCACAAAAGGAAATTACATGCCTTATATATCGGGGGAGGGGAATTAGGGTTTCACCCAGCCAAGGGAGGAGGGGTGCGACCAGGACCTTCCCCATTCAAGGGGGGGGGGCGGCCAAGCCTCCTCCAATCAAGGAGGGATCAAGGGGAGGGGGGCGCCCAAAGAAGAAAGGTGGGGGAGGTGGAATGGGAAAGGGGTGTGCCCAAAAAGGAAAGAAGAGGAGGCAAGGTGGGGAAGGTGGCGCAGCCACCTAGGATGGGGAAGGGGGAATGCGCCCCAAACCCTAACCCTAATCCAAACACTATGGGCCAAGGCCAAGCCCAATAGTAAAAGAAAAAAAAAGGACCCATTATCCCTACACATAGTCTGATAGCAATAAAACTAGATAACATGTCCACGCAGGGACTAATCCAAGGCCCACATGGCCTGAGCAAGCAGAGAAGATAGCTAGAAGATGCCGCCATCGCCGAGCCACAAGGAAGTAGCGGTGTGCCGGGTGCTCCGTCGAGGATAGCGCCGTGTGTCCTCACCACTTATAGCTATCGGTATTTGCTGAAGACCTGGAGGGACTTGACCCTGGCTGGGAAGGAAAGAGCGGCGCAGACTCCCAGGGTGCCGCTGAATGCGTGGATTCGCCACTTTTATGACGGCCCCTTTTGCTTTCACCAGGAGTTCCCGAGGGACTAGACCCCCTTCGAGGAATACACAGAGGTGGAGCTACATTTGCAGACATATAGCAGGTATATCTACGTGCCACAGGAGGGGTGGAACCCCCATAGACTGCCAGACGTGATGCACTTGGCCGCGTACTTGGCGTACTGGCTGGTGACATTTGTGGTCCCCCACGGGGAGGATGGCCAGCTGCGAGTAGAGCTGTTGTGGCCTACGTGCCAATTGGCAGAGGGACGAAGGCTGGCCTTAGCCCCAACGGCTTTGGCCAATGTTTACCAGGGACTGGGAGTACTGGCGGCGCACCCGGCGCCACGTGAGCGGAGCCTGCTTCTGCCGACTCACTACCTCAGTGCATGGGCTGGGTTGCTATTCCCAGGGTTGGTGTCTCGCGGGTCTGCGACAAACCAGGCGGCACCATTGCTGTTTAGCTTCACCGGACAGCCTGATGGGGACGCAGTGATGTAGCTGGAGGAAGCTAGGAGAGTTTTGTGTTACTAGCCCGGCAGGGGCGACCGTGTTCCTTTTGACGGTGCTACCAGGGACTCCCACCTGATCATGGTGCCTTTGAATGGTGGGGCGGCCTGCGCCCTACCCTACCAGCTGGAGCCGGACGCGCCATTGTACACAGAGTGGGTGATGAGCACCCGGCCAGCGGTGCTCCCTTTACACCGGTCCGTGACGAGCTTCTTAGAGCCGTACTACCCTCACAGGTTCACTCGAAACTTCGGGTACGACCAGAGGATCCCGCCGAACTAGGAGTTCCCTTTGGCGGGTCGACAGTACAAAGGTCGGGACACACATTTGCTAGTTGCAGCGTGGTGGGACTTCTACTATCGCCGAGAGCCGGAGCGACTGCCGACGCCTGTGCCGGGACGCAGGGGACGGTTCGACGTCCACTACGCCAGATGGTGGTTCGAGCATAGTCACCAGTACAGACAGAAGGCCTCGGCGATCCGAAAAGCCGAGGAGACCCGTCTCTTGAGGGAGGACCTGCCTCTCATCACACTGGATGACGAGTATCTGCGGACTCGCTTTTCTCGGATCCGCCGGAAGGTAGAGAGGCTGGCGTAGTAGGCGCCCCAAGGGAGCCGAGGCTCTTTGTCGACTAGGCGAAGCGACAACGGGGCACTGAAGCCCCTCAAGCAGGCGCGGGCGGCGCCTGGAGGTACCAGAGTCTGGGCACCTCGACCCGAGACGTCGAGGACTTGGTGGACCCAATTTTTGGCAGACTGCGGGTTTGAGCAGTGGGGTTCACTGGACCGAGTGCTCCCTAAGGGGAGCTTTGCAGATACGGCGGCTGACGACTAGAGGCGTCATATCGCCCATGCGATAGGGTCAGCTGGACCTATAGAGCTCGTGTCCCACATTGAGTGCGCCTACACCCTGAGGGACGTGAAGGAGGCGATCTCGAAGGCCGCATGGGTTGTCGGTTTGAAGCCAGAGCAGCTAGTTCCTCTGCCACTGACCCCCTTCGTGACTTCAGGTAAGACCTCTTCATTAGCCTGCTAGCCCTGCTTTGTTGTTTTCTAGGGCGTATGGCTGAGAGATCTTGTGTGGCTGTGTTTGGCAGGTTCCGCGGCGGACAGGGATCCCCTCTCCACAGGGACATCTTCTGGGGATGGTGACAGGTCCCTTCAGCCCCGGAGGAAGCGCCTCCGGGTGGAGACCAGAGTCAGGGAGGTTGGTGAGTCCTCTCGAGAACCCACTGCCAGGGAGCATATCGAGGCGGAGCCGGCTCTGAGTAAGTGCCATATTCACCTACTTGCTTTATATTGATTCAGCCTTGACGAATGGCTAACCTTGTGCAATTGGATTTGCTTTCCACAGCGCCACTGGAGACCGGGGCTGATGTGGCCTTCTCGCCACCTCAGGAGATCGACCCCCTTCCTGACGACGGGGTCGATCATGAGATAGATATGGAGGGGCCCCTTCGTATGATGGACGAGACCGCCCCCAATGTTGAGACCTTCCCCGACTTTGAGCCATGGAAGGCTTTAAAGGACGCTCAGCCAGGTAAACAATTCTGGGACCGAGCATGTTGTGTTTATGGTTGTATTTGATTCTGGGAGTTGACATCGTTGCTAGTGTCATGCAGAGGTAGCCGGGGCATCAGAGACCGCAGCTTCTCCTGAGATGCAAGGCGAGGTGCCCCCATCCATTGAAGGGCAGGAGCCCGCTGTGACCCAGGATGGCTTGGGTAAGTCTTGAACTGTTACAAAAAGTATTGCCCTTTCATTATAGAGTTACGGGGATGCCAATACTGACTGACTTTATGATGTCATTTTCCTGGTGAGGATCCAGCCGCCACTCGGGAGATGATTCAGGAGCTGGTCCGCACAGGCCCTTCCGTGTCTCTTCCCTCCTTTGAGGGGGAGCCTGAGGGGAGGAGTGCTTCAATGCCGCCCACGATCGAGGAAGTGTCTAGCTTGTTGCCGCAACTGTTGGCGGGGGTGGAGCGAGCTTCCCTGCCAGCTGTGGTGTCGGCCTACACTGTGGGGCTGGTTGGGTCTTCGAGCATGGGACCCTTAGGTGCGTAACTGGAGACTTAACCACTTCTGTTAAGCCTTTTATTGTTGATTGTCTTCTGGTGCTGAAGTCCTGTCGGTATTGTTTATAGGTGTACCTTCGCCCCTAGAAGAAGGTGAGCTGCCCCGCAACGGGGCCGAGATGGTGGAGGAGGGGCCCACAGAAGTGGCCTCTGCTGAGGGTGACGAGGCGATCGTCGATATCGAGAAGGTTTCGGAGGGGAGTGCTCCGACTGGTGAGTTTTTTGTTTGCAACTCTTAGCTGGAGAACCACTCTTGCATGGAGCTGGGTCTGGCGATGACCTTGTTTGCTGCGTTGGCTTGTAGGAGCTTCAAGTTCGGCCACCTTTGGGAGTCCGTCAGAGACCTCATCGAGCTCTTCAGACGACGGCGGCTCAGAGATGGAGACAGAGGAGAGTTCGAGCTCGAGCTCTTCATCCTCCAGGGCCTCGACAGGTAGGGAGATTCCGACGAGGACAACTTCTGGAGGTATGCAGTGGTCCTCTCCGCCTTTGTTTAGTGCTTGTATGCTCTATAAGGCAGAGTGCTGACGTTCTTGAGTTACTTGCAGCATCGGATCCTGGGGAGGAGCACGCGTCGACTCCTGACGAGGGCGGGCAGGAGGAGCTTCCTGTCCCACCCGTGCTTGCTAGAGATGACCGAATGGTGGGGGAACCATTGCCCTCTCCAACCCCAGTAGGTGATGCTGTGGAGGTGGAGGTGCAGCTGCCTTCCCCGACCCTGACGGATGATGTCACAGAGTCGGCTGGACTTGCTCCAGGTAAGGAGTCAAGACTTGTCTCCTTCTCTTTGTCAGGTTTTTCACCTTGTTTGTCGAAGGAAGCCTTTTATGTATCACTTACTTCCCTTGGTGTTTGTTGGAACTATCTAGGTTCCACTGGAGTGCCGGCTACGTCCGGAGACCTCTCCCTAGATTTAGGGGTCAAGTGGCCTCCATTCGCCTCTCCGCCAGAGCCGTTGTTGGAGGTGAGTGCAGGTGCCGCCCTGCTCCAGCGGGCGCGAGGTTACTCACAGAGCGAGCCCCTCCCTTCTCCAGTGGACCTGAGGCAGCGACTGTGAGAGTGCATCTAGGGCTATCACGCACTCGGATTCCCACGTGAGCTCTTAATGTCTGGGTTAGCTGGGATCTGGGCCGAATACCTGCGACTCCATGAGGTTTAGGCACAGAGGGCTCTGAGGCTAGCGGCGATCCGAGAGGCGCAGGAGCAACGGGATCGACTTGTGTCAGCCGTATCCGAGCAGAGGAGTCACGCCGAAGCGACCGCGTCAGCATCTCAGGACCGAGCCGCATAGCAGAGGGAGGTGGAGAGCCAGGCCGAGACCTTGAGGAAGGCCTGGGAGGAGCGGCAGGTAGTTGTTGAGCGTGTCCGAGCCGAGTGGCAGGCAGTTGAGGCTACAGCCGGAGCCAGTTCTTAACTCTTGTCCACCCTGGAGGCAGAGCTTGCAGCAGCGGACTCTTGCCTTGCGGAGCTAGAGGGGACTGAGCCGGAGCCCTAACTGTATCTTCCCCCTCTTCTCCTTCTCTCTTTTTTTTTGATGTCTGGAGTGTATGGATTTTGTTACCCCAAGGGCATGTCTTGGGCTCCTTTTACAGAGTATTAATGAACTCCAGGTCCTTTGTTTACTGGGTTGTTCCCTCCCTTCTTTGATGGAATGGAATGATGCGCGTGAACTGACGACTCCTTATTGTTAGTCGTGCTTGCTTGTCCTACGATGCATCGCCATGAGTGATGACAGGAACCGGGTTTAAGGAACTCGGTGTTAGAAGCTGGAGGTTGAGTACTGGGTAGTAGAGGAAAGAAAGGTTATATGTGGGGCCAATCCTCCTCGGGGATGAAAGCCCACATACCGGGGAACCAACGTAGGCCCGTAAGGCCGGGACAACTTGCGTGATTTAGGGTTGTAGAGGTAATTCTGGAGGGTGTATATTGACCCTCAACTGGATGCTGGAATATTGGCTAACATTGTTCCGTTGGCCAAAGGACGGGATTCGTATGTGTCTGGGAAACTGAGATTGAGCTAGCTGGATGGCCTAGGCGGACATGGCAACCAAGACCAGAACTAAGAGAGGGACTGGAAATTGAAGCTAGGACTGTGACTCGGAAGAGGGGCTGGAGCTGAAGCCAGCTGGGTGACCTGGAAAGGTGCAATGGTTGGGAACTGGAACCAGGTCGGATGGCTAGCCTGGGAAGGCGTTATAGCCGAAACTGGAATCGGGAGCTGACGGCTAGCCCGCGAAGGCGTCGTAGCCGAGGCTGGAGTTGAAAACTGGCGGCTAGGCCTGTGAAGGCATTGTAGCCGAGGTTGGGACTGGAAGCTGGGTGGCTAGCCTGTGACGGCATCGTAGCAGAGGCTGGGACTGGAGACTGGCGGCTGGCCTGTGAAGGCGTTGTAGCCGAGGTACTGGGACTAGAGGCTAGGTGGCTAGCCTGTGAAGGCGTTGTAGCCAAAACTGGAAGCTGGAGACTGGCGGCTGGCTTGTAAAGGCGTTGAAGCCAAAACTGGAAATTGGAGATTGGCGGCTAGCTTGTAAAGGCGTTGTAGCTGAAACTGGAAGCTGGAGACTGGCGGCTGGCCTGTGAAGGCGTTGTAGCCGAAACTGGAAACTGGAGACTGGCGGCTGGCCTGTGAAGGCGTTGTAGCCAAAATTGGAAGTTGGAGACTGGCGGTTGTCCTGTGAAGGCGTTGTAGCCGAAACTGGAAACCGGAGACTGGTGGCTGGCCTATGAAGGCATTGTAGTCGAAACTGGAATTGAAACCTGGCGATGACCGACCCTCGGGGGTGTAGTGGCCACCATTGTCATGGAGTGATGTTGAGCTCGCCACCGGGACGTGTCATGGCCGATGGCTTTGTAAGTGAAAAGTGGAGAGGGAGAGAGCTTTTTTTTTCTTCTCTTTACAAGCTCTACCGCCCTTGTGGCTTTTCACCAGAGTTGGCCCCCTTTCGCTTTTTCCGGTGCGCCCTTGTGAGTTTTCACACCGAGGGGTTACCAAATTGTACCTGAGGCACCCTTTTGGGTTTTCACCTCAGCTGGGTTGGTTGCAATTTTTGGCCCCAGTCATCTCGTAGAGAGAGTTGACTGAGGCTGCCGAGGTATCTCTCTTTTTAACCCCATTTATATATATATATATATTGAGACTGACGTCCATAGCATGTTGCTGTCAGGGGACGTAACCTGAGACTGGAAGGTGAGGATAGCCGAATATTGTTCAACCATTCACAAGGGTTTTTTTTTGAAATCCTTAAGCCATGGTGGCGAAGGGCCACTTTGCCGTGGGGAGGTATGACTGGAGTTGTAACTAGTAGATCTGGGATTGTATGGGGGAAACTGGGATTATACAGAACTGAAGGGCTCTGGATTTGCTGGATATGTGAGATGTAGGGGCAGAGGATGATAAATATCTGGGGAATGTATCGGGATGTAAGTTTACCGAGACGGTGACTGGAAGTTTGACTGTCATAGAGACAGGTTGAACTGTGACATTGAGGTGAGGGCCAAAGGTTGGCCGAGCTGAGTGGGTGTAACGCAAGATTAACTGGGCATTAGAGGGCTTGCGCTGTAGCAATGCAAGTGTATTGGAGACTGGTCCTGGGTGAGACTAACGGCCCACCAAGGGACAGGTGGAAGGCCGTGTTGACTGGTAGGGAGAAGAAGATTTTCTCGTTATCAGCTCTACCGCCCTTTCAGGTTTTTGCTAGAGCCGACCCCCTTTAGCTTTTTCCGACATGCCCTTGCGGGTTTTCACGTCGAGGGGTTTCCCGATTTTGCCTGAGGTTCCCTTTCGGGTTTTCACCTCAGCCGGGTCACTGGCCTTTTTGCCCCCAGCCACCCTATTGTGGTGAGGATGACTGGGTCTGCCGGGGCATCTCTATTTTTTAACCCCATTTTTTTATTATTATTTTTTGTTGACTTACCTGTGAGCCTGACAGCTAGACTGGCGCTGGTGCAAAAGCGCCCGTGCTCCCATAGTGACGGGAACGAGGGCAGGGGACCGATTCCCGCGGATGCGTGGCGGCTATTCTGAGGAGCTGAACTGCTTGGTTGACTAGGAATTGAAGACCGGGAGGACTGGCCGGTGGGATCCTCCACGGGGGAGGACCGGCCTTATTGGTAGTAGCTGGGGCGTGCGCCTTAGTCTGGCAGGCGCGTGAACTCATGCTCTGGCGCATAGTATAGCTTCATGTGTTTGCCGTTGAGAGGTGGGAATGGTCTGTGTCCTTTGTGATCAACAACCATGTAGGCCCCACCCTCATAGACATTCTGGATGATGTATGGACCTCTCCAATTTGGCTGCAGTTTTCCACTGGAGCGCCCTGCCATGACCTCTTTTTCTTTGATCATGACGAGGTCGCCTCGCTTGAAAGCCTGTTGCCTGACGAGCTTATCATAGGCCCGGACCATGTGAGCCTGATATGCTTGCAGGTGTTTGTAGGCTTCGAGTCGCTTGCCTTCTAGATCGGCGAGCTCTTCTAGCCTTCTCTGGTACTCATTTTCGTCAGGGCCGACAAGGTCGGTGTGGATGGCCACACGATAAGAGGCTAACTAGACTTCGATGGGGACAACTGCTTCTGCCCTGTAAGCAAGGGAGATCGGCGAGCACCCCGTGGGGGTTTTGTAGACCGTCCGATAGGCCCACAATGCTTCGAAGACCTTTTCACCCCAATCACATTTTCGGTGGCTAACCATCTTAGCCAGGAGCTTGCAGAGAGTTTTGTTGAAGGCTTCCGCTAAGCCGTTAGCCTGAGGGTTGTAGACCGAAGAAGTTCTCCAGTCGATGTGAAATTTGGCCGCTAACTGGTATACAACCTTATTCTTGAAGGGTGTCCCGTTGTCCGACACTATGCGACTGGGAGTACCGAATGGATATATGATGTTGTGCCGGATGAATCTGGCAACGACTTCACCGGTGACCTCTCGCAAGGGTAGAGCCTCCGCCCAACAGGAGAAATAGTCAGTGGCGGCCAAGATGTATTTATGGCCCTTTGAAGATGGCGGGAAAGGCCCCACGATGTACATGCCCTACTCAGCGAATGGCCAGGTGGGGGCCGTAGGACGCAATGGGTTAGTAGGTTTCCTAGGTACTGGGCCAAAGGCTTGGCATTGATGGCATGCACGGGCATACTGGATACAATCCGCGTACATGGTTGGCCAGTAGAAGCCTTTGAGCTTCATGTTGTGTTTCATCCGATCTCCGACCTGGTGCGCACCGCACAATCCGGAGTGGACCTCCTGTATGATGGCTCGAGCTTCTGCTAGGGAGACACATCTTAAGAGAATCGACTTATCCTTCTCATGGACGAGCCGATACAGGGAGTCACCAATCAACTCGTAAGAGGTTGCTCGGTGGAGTAGCTGGACTCTTTGAGCTCGGTTAGGTGGAAGCCACCCTTTCTTGAATTTGATGATAGGCGCACACCAATCATCGTCTTCTGGAGGTGTGCTTTGGTCAAGGTCGTGGACCTCGCAAATGGTGAGACCGGTGTTGCCTTCGAGTGAGCTCGGCATCAGTCTTCGATGCTTGATGATGATGTCGACCTCGTCCTCAGGCGAGAGCTTGATCGTCGCGGCCAATTTTGCTAAGGCATCCGCCTAAGCGTTGCTGCCTCTGGGTATGTGATCTATTTCGAAGAAATAGAACTTCTGGGTTAATCTGGTGACGGTGGTGTGGTATGGAACCAACTCTGGCTTCCGCACGTCATAGATGTCGAGGACCTACCGGACTATCAGCTGGGAGTCCCCGTAGGCTTTGAGGCATTTAATGCCCATGTGGAGAGCCATTTGAAGACCAATAAGTAGAGCTTCATACTCGGCTTCATTGTTGGTTAGGGACTTCATTAGGGCACAGGAGTTGTACAAAACTCTACCCTGAGGAGTCAGGAAAATAATGCCGGCACCTGCCGTGGTGGCTGGATCCTGGTTGCTCCGGGTGATCCCTCGGGAAGCACTGTCAAAGTAGAGCTCCCAGCAAGGTACACTGGTAGTGAGAGCGCCGGGCTGCCAATAATGCAAGACATCTCCGCTCTGTTCAACTGGTTGTTGTGATTGAGCAACAGTGGTTGTGAGAGCACTCTGCTGCCAGTAATGCAAGACATCTACGCTCTGTTCAACCAGTTGTTGCAATCGAGTAGCCAGGGACTCCTCGTCCGGGAGTTCTGAGCTGAAGGGTGAATCGTCTGGCACTAGATGAGCTGCCAAAAATTCAACCATACCCTGTCTCTTAATTGCTTTTCGGGGGACATAGGTAATGTTGTATTCCATCAACAGGAGAGTCCACCTTTCCAGTCTGCCCTAGAGGACAGGTCGTCAAAAGAGATACTTCAGAGGGTCGTGCTTGGATATAAGCTCGACTCGATGAGACAGGAGGTAATGCCGCAGCTTCTTGACTGTAAACACTAATGCCAAGCAGACCTTCTCTATATGGGAGTAGCAGTACTCGGCACTGATTAGCTTCTGGCTGAGGTAATAGAGGGGCTACTCTTTACCTTCTTCGTTGATCTGCGCCAACAGAGCTCCTAGCGAAGCGTCCATGGCAGTAATGTAAAGGATGAGGGGTTTACCCTTGATTGGTGCTCTCAGGACTGGGCGAGTAAGGAGATACTCCTTGATTTGCTCGAAAGCCGCCTGGCATTCCGAGTCCCATGTGAATGGGGCGTCTTTCTTCATCAGCTTGCGGAAAGGCACGCATCGACCGGAGAGGTTAGAAATAAACCTCCAAATGTAGGTCAGCCTCCTGATGCGGGACAGATGACTTGACCGGGCTAGGACGTACGACGGACACAAGTGCGGCCAGCACTAGCACGTTAAGGCAAGCCAGGCGGCTAGCCACTGTGGTATTCTCCGGGTGGAGACGCCTCTCAACAGCGCTCTCTCTTTAGCCCAGCGATTGTCCCTTGCGAGGGAAACGTGGGGATCACGACGATTAAGAAACCACCGTCGCCTAGGGTACCGATTCGAGTTCGGTGCTCGATCGGAGCTACGGAACGGGCACTCTCAACTCACTAGCACGGTGATTTAGATACAAGCTAACGGCCCTAATCTCACAAATGCAGCAATATAGAATGTATACTAAATTAGCAATGTGAGAATGGAATGAACGCGTACCTCCATGTCTAGGCGTGGGGAAGAATTCCCGGCCGTTTTCCGAACAACCCTGATATACAAATGATTTAATTTTACAATTTCAGATCTGGAAACCCACTCCACACAGGGAGGTAAAGGGTTACAAAATGATGTTTGGGGGTTGCTGGGTCCCGGGTTGACGGGCAGCAAGCAACGGAGCCGAGGAAGGCGAGCTGGAGCCGAACGAGCTCGCCGAGGGCGAGTCAACTTGGTTCTGCCCACGCCAGGCACCCTGCGCAGCGATCTTCCAACGACTGTAACTCCTAGCCACAACATCTGCTTGGAGTGCCGTTTGTTGGAGAATGACGGTGACTGGACGTAGTTTCTTCACTCCAGAGGGCGCATTCAGATCCTTTCAGATCTGGGTGCAGTAATGATTTCTTTCAGCGTCTGATTTGGTGTTCACAGAACTGCACAGACAGACAAATAAATGGTGGAAAAAGGGTTGCCGATGTCGAAATGGAACTCCGTCTATGGGAGGTTGTTGGTGACGTCCATAGGAACAAATCCTCTGAAGACCTCTCTCTCAGATATTGGCAGGATGAGGCGGGACAGATGTGGGAAGTCGCCTCTGGATCTGGACTGAGTCTGTTCAGATCTTCTTGCGCGACCTCACGAGAATTGACGCCACGGACAGCACAAACCTTGAAATGCAACGAAACCAGAGGCAACGTGAAGACGACTTGCAATACTTTAATTGATCTTCAGACACCAGCTCCTGATCACGTCGTGGTTGGGCTGCATAAACCGAAACACAGTCACCCTCAGATCTGGACTGCACTCTGGGACAGATCTGCGCGCCGCCACGAGAAAGATCACCGCCGGTGTTCCCGAACTCCAAACGGCATCAAACCAGCGCTGAATTCTTGCAATCTTGTAGTAGTATCAAGGATAAATCGGAGGGAACAAGATGATAAGAGAGGGATGGGAAGAGAAGGTTGAGTCCACAACCAGATTTCTGGAAAATTCACACCAAGGGAAAGGGCAAGAGAAAGAGGGACAATCACTCTCTTAACAATTTTCTTTCAACAAAATATCATTAGCCTTCACATATACAACGTACAAGCCTTTAAATAGGCATTACAAGAGCTATAGAGGGCTGGGGGGATGCGTGGGATACCATAAGGGGGGAGGGGAGGGAGCCCATTACAACTTGCCAAGTGGTGAAAGTGAAAGGGGGGGCAAGGGGACATGTTGGCTGCCTACCTTTGACATTCAAGGTAAAAGGGGGGTAGGTTGGTAGCCAATTAACCTTGACCAGCAGCCATTTAATACCACATGTTGTGAATGGAGAGAAGAAAGAAGAAAAAAGACAATTTCCTAGCCTAATAGGACAAGAAAGGGGGCACCCCCCATTTTGGGCCTTGAATGGGCCATGTTGGTCATGGCTAAGCCCACTCATCCTTCTAGGAATCCAATATGGCTTAAGGCCATTCTCCTCTAGTTGGCCCATGTATGAAGAGCCCATATATGGCCTATGGATCCATCCAAATGGACCAAGGCCTTTCCTTTCTTAAGGAGAATGGTAAAGGGCCTTAGCCAATTAGCCTTGTAAGAGGCCTATAACCATCCCAATATGAAAACCCACATATAATATGATCTTACAAGCCCAATTTAATGCTAAAAAAAGTCCAATTTGAAGCCAAAGTGTCCCCAATTTGAAGGGAAGTCGATGTAGTCAACTTGGTGCTCCGCGCGTATGGCACCGTCGGTTCGCCGACGTGTCACGTGATCGCCCTGGTGTCTGCACCACCTCCCTTGGAAGGACCTAAGTTCAGTGATGTTGCTGGGTGGTGAAAGTTCCCAGATCACTTTCATCTTGCTGGGATCCACCTTGATTCCTCGGTACCTGACAACGAAGCTGAGAAATTTGCCGCTGTATACACCAAAGGCACATTTCATGGGGTTCATCTTGAGCCCATATTGCCGGAGACGCTCGAAGACTTGGCGAAGGTCACGCAAATGGTCTTCACACCTTTTTATCTTGATGATGAGGTCATCAACATAGCATTCGATGATGTTGTGCAGCATCTCGTCGAATATTTTAGTCTTGGCCCTTTGGTAAGTAGCACCGGCATTCTTCAAACCGAAGGGCATGCATTTGTAGTTGAAAATCCTCTTGGGGGATCTGAAAGCTGTGTGGTTCTTGTCTTTGAGGGACATTCAGATTTGATTATAACCGAACGACCCATCCAAGAAAGATAAGGCTTCGTGACCGATGGTCATATCGACCATCGTTTCTATAATTGGGACTGGGAAGTCATCCTTCGGACAGTGATGGGGACATCACCTCCCATTGCATCCGGCATGGTCTAGTCATTTAATTTTGAGTCCTATGTAATTTTTATTTGAGTCATTTGATGTATTTTCCCTTTTAATTGAGTCATGTTCCTAGGTCTTGTGTTTATTTTCCTAAGTTTGAGTGTCATTAGGTTGTCTAGTTAGCTATTGGGCCTAATTCATTGGGCTTGGCCCAAGGGCTCCCCCTACCCCCTCGGTTATTTGTCATTGAGTCAATTGTCAGGGACTTTTGTAGAAATGTGGGTTTCCTATATATAGGACCCCATTTCCCCCCATTTCAACTTAATGAATCAATGAATGAAAAAACTTGCCATTTTGAGAGTTTACACTTCTTATCTAGTGAAGAGATTCCATTTTTTGGGTGAGAAACCCTAGGGGAGAGATTCCCCACCCTTCCCTCTCTTAATCTCTCTTTTTCACTCCACTTTCTCTCTCCTCAACACCCAAATTCAAATTTCTTCTCTCTCCTCCCTTCCCAACCACCTCCACTCCCCACCTACCCCATTTAAGCCTCTTCCCATTCCCCACAACCCTCATCAATACTCCACCCCTTCCCAAGACCCCCTCCATCAATCCTCTCCTCACCATCCAACCCCCAACTACCCCTCCCACTTTCCCAAGCACCCTTCCCACTACCCCAAGCACCCCTTCCCTTCCCCAACACAACCCCCCAATTCCCAAGACAAAAAATTAACCCCACCCTTAAACCTATTTTCGAATATCCTTTCCCTCTCTCCATTCCAACCAAATTCGCAGCCCCCACTACCATCATCTATTGGACCCTCTTCCAGACCTTATTCTCCACCTCCCACATCTTAGAACACCCCCTCCAAGACCCCCTTACAACCAGGGGTCACTCCCACACTCATCTACCCCCTTCCCCTTCTTCTTTCTTGGTCATTGGAAGCTACTTCGAAGTTGCAGTTTGCTGTCCAGAGGTTGCAGATGAACCAGCAACTTGCAGCGGCCACCACAACTTCCTCCGGATGAGTTTGAAGACCCATGAGCCATCGTCGGAAGCGTCTACCAGTCTCCTTCCCAACAGAAGTGGTTTCATCTTCTTCCGATCTCCGAGCCGTCCAGGAGGTCCATTCTCCCACAATTGCATAGTTCTGCTTCGGCTGAGGACCTAAGCCAGATTAGAAGCTCTGCCACGACGAACCCTGAAGGAATCAGTCCATGAGTTCTTCTTCAAAGTTCTTCATCGCCTAGTCTACTTCCAGAATCAAGAAACAGAACTTCATTCGGCATCCGTGATCCAGAGTTCTTATTTTTCTCCCTCAGCTACGCAGATCTGCTACTCATAGTCTGCACCGAACAGTTGCCATTGTTCTGCATCCCCTAGTCTTCTCCGACATCGGTTGGCTTCCCCGTCAGTTTTTCTGCGAAGAGAACTCGTCCACGATTCCAACGACTCTGACGACGCTTGATTCCGATGTCGGGAGCTGCCGAGGCATCCTCTGCAACCTGCTGTTGGAAACCAGGAGCTAGCTCTGCAGAGATCCTGATCCAGAGAGAAAGCTTCACCACGACAATCCCCAGAAGAATCAGGCCACGATCTATTCCGAAAAGTTCTTCCTCTCCCTGTCTACTTTCAGAACCAAGAAGCGTAACTCCGTTCGACATCCGGCAGCAGAAGTTACAAATTTTCTTCCTCAGGCGTACGACTCTGCTTCCCACAGTCTGCACCGACCCCAACTCACTGTTCTGGGTCCCCTGATCTTTGTTGGCATCTTTCGGCTTCCCCGTCAGTTCTGTTGCAAAGAAGACTCATCCACGGTTCCAGCGGCTCTAGCGGCACCGGATTCGGAGTTCGGGAGCGGCCGAGGCAACCTCTTCTTCCTGCTATTAGTAACCAGTTGCTGTCAGTCTGAGAATAAGCGTCCCTGTTCGAGCTCCTGCCCAGGCCAGCAGCGACCCCAGAAGAATTCGGCGAAATTCAGAGGGACTCCAGTTTCAGTAACAAATATTTTTCAACTAGTCTCGCCCTCGGCAAAATTCCTGATCACGTTCTGCAGCCACAGTACCGACTGTCTGTCCACAATTGCCGAGAGAAGGTAGATTCAGCATATTCACTTCATCATCGTTTTAGCCCTAGTTTTCCCCACCCTGCTTGGCCGGCTGAAGGCCCCTTCCTGCGTGGAGGTAGTTTTGATTGTAACTATCATCTTCCCTTCCCCACGACCCCCCCCTTGCATGGGGTGTAGTGTTGTAATAGCTTAAACAGGTCAAGCTACCCCGGCGCGGCGTGTGGGGAACCCACGCTGCCCCGCTCGCCCTCGTCTCCGAGCGGGACCGATTTCTTCAAATCGGTCGAGTAAGTGCTCCAAACTTTGCTCTAATTTGTGCTTGTTCTTTCAATATTAGTTCATAAACTCCGCTGGCCGTGAATGAGAGCCCGATCCTTAAGCTCTTGTGCTATAAGTGATCACTGTGGGAAAAGAGAGAAACCGGTGCCTTTGGCACTTGGTCGGCCCCATTGTCTTGGGCTTCCACATCCATTGGGAATCAAGTCTTGGCCTTGCTGGCTCTCTACCAGCAAGGGCCCAACCCCTCAACCTCACCTTGGCATTGCCAAGTTACCCCGGGCTTGGGTGAGCGACGAGAGAGCGGCGGCCCAAATTGACCCATTTAGATTGCGAATGTGCTTGCTTGCTTAAGTCCAAGGTTGTGTCACATCAATTGGTATCAGAGCAAGTCATTGACTTGTCTCTATCAGGTCAAGTCCTAGGGCATGCATTGGAGTCATCATCAATCCGGCCCTTGCATTGATTTCCCCGATCATCATGGCCACCTACTTAGCCTACTCACCACCCATGGACTTCATCCTAGATAGGGATATTACCTTTGACGGATCGCATTCTAGTGACTATCTTAGGTGGGAGGCTACCATAGAAAAGTACTTTGAAGAGACTTGGGTATATGGATCCGCGAGAGTCCGAAAGGCCAAGGGACGACTTCGAGGTCAAGCCAAAAGTAAATGGGAACACATAGAGGGATTAAGGAGGGTTAGGAGGCAAGAGCCGATTTCCTCATGGAATGATATGAAGGTTGAACTTAGGAAGATCTACATCCCCAAATATTCCCACCCCCTTCTACTCAAACACCCCTAGCCCGAGGTGCACTACCACTCCTCCATCCCCACCCGATCAACTTGATACCACCTTAGGCCTCCTCCCCCACCACTCCCAACAAATCACTTCTCCACCATCATAACTTCACTTCGCAACCAAGTCCTCTCCCTTAAGGCCCAAATAAACCAAACATCCACCTCTCCACCAAATCCCCTAAGGGTCCCCACACTCCAACCAAAACCCCCTTCCGCAAACCTCACTATCCAAACTCAATTGGCCCCCACTTTCCCCCCTCCACAACTGGCCGATCCCAAGGGGAAGAGACCCCTAACCAACCCAGTTTTCCCAATAAGGACTACCACTCACCCTATTCTCACCATTCAAACCCAAGTGGACCCCATTTCCATCCCTCTACCTAGAACCATGTCGGCCACCACCACCCAACCCAAATCCCATCACCCGACCCACCTTCCACTTCCAACCCCAATCCTATCCCAACCTAAGCCTCCAATACTTCCACTCCCAAACCCCACACTACCAATCCCAAACCAAGTTTCCCTTTACCCTCCACCCCGGGAGCACCACACACCAACCCTCATCACCCCAAAAGACCCTCTCACCTCCTTGGTAGAAGAACTCATACCCAATTCAATAGTTGAGGACACTCCAAACCCACTCCCCACCTTGGAGGAAACCCAAGTCCAAGTTGAGAAAGAAACATCACACGATGGTCCTCACCTTACATCACCCTCTCTAGTTGGGACCAAGATCATCTTAGGAGAACCCATTGTTAGTTGGCTAAAGGAGAGCCCAATTAGAGAGATCCGGGCCCATGTTTTCCCTCCCATAGAATAAGACCTTCCCCTAGTGCCCTTCTTCTCCTATCACACCACAATCCAAGCATCCTATAAAGTGGAGACCTTAGAGGACCTTCTCAAGGGCATAGCATGGCAATTAGAGATGACTAGCATGTTGACCCCTATGGTAGAACAACCTAGGAGCCTTAGCCTCCTACACCTATGCATAGGGTCTATCACCTCGGTTTGCACCATTGGTTGCTACACTAGCGACCTCCTTCTATTCCTCCCTACACCCGATGAGCCCAACCTTCTCCTCGATTTAGAGCTTCTTATCTCGGGTAGAAAGTCAAGCCCTCCACTCATGGCTGACCCACTTGCCAAGAACATTGGCCCAACTATCATGGAGAAGGATGACTTAGCACCTTTTGAGGATCTTGAGGACATGGAGTTCCTCCCCCTAGGTAACCCATTTTATGATCCATATGATCCATTCCAATAGGAGTCAAGAGACTCGTGTGACCCAAACACTTTATCCACCACCCACCTTTCCCTAAACCAACTCACAATGTTTGACCCAATTCACTCCATCTTAGACCCGGGTTACACCTTGGGAGCCATAACCTTGGACCATATATCCCTAGGTAATAAGGTGGTGCCCCACCCCATGATGACCACCTTCTTAGATCCATTCGATCCTTTCCAATGGGAGTTCAAAGGTTGTCCCACACCTATACACATGGAAGTCACTTTTGGGAAAAGTATGTATGTGTCTAGGCTTTCCACACCCCTTGGCATGAACACGATGTTGGGTCCATTCATTCATATCACCCACATGTCAAGTAGAAAGTATGAGTGGTCCATATTCGGATGTCATGGTCCACCTTCATTCATCATGGGTCTTAAGCATGTCAAAGGCATCTACGGATGTCTGGGTCCTCCTATATTTATCACTAATTTGCATGATAGGGCCACCTACGGGTGCCCCGGCCCACCTAGGCTAACCAAAGTCTACACTGCAACATTACACGATAGGTCTACTTTTGGTTGCCCAGGTCCACCCATCACCCCCGGAATGTCTGCATTCACAACATTACATAAAGAGATCCGCAAGCACATTAGCAAGAAGAATGTGACTTATAAATGGCGAGCCGACTCTCATCGACGTCACCAAGAATCCCATGAGGGTGACTTTGTGATGGTAAGAACGGAGAGGCTCTCCCGGGGAGCCATCTCCAAATTGAGGCCACGTGGGGCTGGTCCCTTCCAGGTCCTGAGGCGCATTAGTGCACATGCCTATGAGTTAGATTTCCCCGAGGAATATGGGATAAGTTCCACATTCAGTGTCACCGACCTAGTGCCATACAAGGGACCCACGGTGGTACCTAGTGAGGATATTGAGCCTATTCCCTCCGTTGAGAGAGCACCCACCCGTGAGGAGAGTCCACTAGCCAAGAGAGCCCAGCGTGAGCGCATTGAACGAATATTGGATGAACAGGTCACTACCACCAGGAGTAAAGTATACAAGCGCTATCTCGGCAGGTGGATGGATCGGTCTCATTCAGAAGACTTGAGGGCAGTACCACTTCTACACCATCCAAGGAGGGAAGGACACTTACTCGACGGAGTCGAGTTCTCCGCACCCCGGGAGTATGATGGGGACATCACCTCCCATTACATCCGGCATGGTCTAGTCATTTAATTTTGAGTCCTATGTAATTTATATTTGAGTCATTTGATGTATTTTCACTTTTAATTAAGTCATGTTCCTAGGTCTTGTGTTTATTTCCCTAAGTTTGAGTGTGATGTGACACAACCTCGGACTTAGTCAAACAAGCACATCTAAGCATCCAAATGGGCCTTAATGGGCCACCGCTCTCTTCGTTGCACTCTATTCCCGGGGTGACTATGTGATACCAAGGGTGACTTATGGGAATGGACCCTTGCTGGTAGAGGGCCAGCAAGGTCAAGAATTGATTCCCCAAGGTTGGTTGCCCAATTCGATTGGGGCCGACAAAGTGCACTCGGGCACCGGGTCACACTAACCCACGGCGATCACTCTAAGTCATGGACTTGAGGATCGGGCGCTCCTCACGAATTCAGCGGTGCATGAATCAAATATTGAGAGAGCTACACTAGGTGAGCAAGGAAGAGACACTTACTCGACCGGTTTGAAGAAACCGGTCCCGGTCGGAGACGAGGGCGAGCGGGGAGGCGGTGGTTCCCCACACGCCGCGGCGGTGTCGCTTGACCTGCCAAACCACTTACAAAACTACTCCTCTCGCAGGAGGGGGGATCTTGGGGTAGGGGTTAATATGATACATTCAAACACTACCACCACGCAGGGTGGGGCCTTCAGCCGGCCAAGCGGGGAGGGGTTGGTGGACCGAAACGAAGAGAAATGAGAACTAGGGAAGTTGCAGCTTCAATCTGGAATTCTGGACAGGGGGTCGCTGTGATGTCTATGCCGGGCTTGTCTGGACTCTAAATTGATCGAAACCAGCTCCTGAAGCTTCCTGACTGGAAGAGGTGGACTCCAGAATTTTTGGGGAAGCTCAGACGGTCGGAGGTGGCTGCACCAGCAACAGGAAGTAGCCTCCTCTGTCTGGCCGCAGGTACTGTCTGGACTGTAATAGCAAGTTGCAGACGTGACTGAGCGCCCTCCTGAGCTCCGATCAGCACGAAACCAGTGGCATCATCTTCGTGGTCGAGGTAGCTTTCAGCAGGAGGTGACGGAGATGCATTCAGAGGTCGAGGATGGCAGGGGCACCCAGAAGAGTGGGTACTGGTCGGAGTAGACAGCAGAAAACAGAACTAGATAGATCGGGGGAGAAAATTCGTAACTTCTTCCTCCGGTGGCCGAACGGGGTTCTGTTTCTTGATCTTGAAAGATGACCGGTAGAGGAAGAACTTTGATGAAGGGGCTTCAGCCTGAATCCGCTGGGGTTTGTCGTGGCAGAAGGATCTTCCACGCTCTGGTCCAGGATGAAGACCTCTCTACGAACTGTTGGGAGAATGGCTCTATCTGGCAGCTCCGAGCTCCGATCGTGTTGATTCCACCTCGCCTGCGAAGTAGACTGGAAGGCCTTTCCAGAAAGGTAGGCCATGTCGTCTGAAGAACTAGGATGAATCCGTGGTTGACGCTGCAACAAGGGCTATTCTGCAGATCTGCACAGCTCCAACCTACTAGAAGAAATGAGAGGGAGATGTGGCTTCTTTGGTGGAGGGAAATGGTAGGAATGACCTAAGGGAGAGTGGGGGCTCTTGTGGGGTGGAGAAGGGAGCTAATGGTGATGGGGAATGAGGTGGAGAATGGCTGGAAGCAAGTTCTAGCAGGTGGAGGAGGAAGAGCTACGAATTTGGGGAAGGTGGGTGAGAGGAGAAGGTGAGGGGGGCACAAGTGAGTGGAGGGAAGGGTGGATTTCAAATTCAAAAGGTCTTGGAAGGTGGGTGATTATGTTGGGAAGTGGAGTGCTTGCATTGGAATGGGGTAGATTTGGTTGGAAGGTGGAGGAAGGTGTTGGAATGGGGAGACTTCTACCTAGGAACTAGGGAGTGGAGTAATGGAGGCCATGGGGAAGTGGAGGGCATTAAAGGAGGTGGTTGGAGGTTGGAAGTGGATGGGAGGAGGGAGGAGAGAGAAGGAAATTCGGATTTGGGGTTGGAGGAGAGAGAAAGAGGGGTGAAATAGATAGATTAAGAGGGGAATGGGTGGGGAATCTCTCCCCTAGGGTCTCTCACCCAAAAACTAGAGGAATCACTCCAATTTGAACTCAAATGGCAAGTTTAACTCAAAAGGATGTAATCATTCATTAACTTCAAATGATGGGAGTGGGGTCCTATATATAGGCAACCCACTCTTTACAATAAGTCCCTGACAAAATAAACAACTACAAATAACCAAGGGGGTTGGGAGTGCTAATGGGCCTAGTCCAACGAATGGGGCCCAATAGCTTACATTAGACATCATGATGATACCAAACATAGGAAAATAAGTGCTAGACTTAGGGAAATGACTCAAATAAAATGGAAATACATCAAAATGACTCAAAGGAAAACTACAAAATGGATAAGGGGCCTTAATAGAGTGAGGCCCAAACTCAACTAGCTCCCGAATGTGAAGAAGTGGACCCGAGCCAAAGGGAGTCGTGGGTGATGCCTCCATCAAATCCCCTGGGCCGCAAAGAGCTCGACTCCGTCGAGTAAGGGTCCATCCGGCTAAGGTACCGCTCGAGGAGATCTGGATCCAATCGCTGTAGGTCCTCCCGACTTACCCATGAGTCTTCCAACGGAGGCCGATCCTTCCACCTGACGAGATAGCGCTCATAGACCTTGCTCCGGGTGGTAGTGACCTGCTCATCCAATATTTGTTCAATGCGATCACGCTGAGCTCTTTTGGCTAGTGGACTCTCCTCTCGGGTGGGTGCTCTCTCAAAGGAGGGAGTGGGCTCGATCTCCTCACTAGGTCTCACCGTGGGGCCCTTGTAAGACACTAAGTCGGCGACATTGAATGTAGGATAAGCATTCGCACCAATACACCTCAAGACCTGGAAGGGCCCAGTCCCACGTGGTCTCAACTTGGAGTTGGCTCCTGGGGAGAGCCTCTCCGTCCTCACCATCACAAAATCACCCACTTGGAACTCTAAGTGACGCCGGTGAGAGTCGGCCAACCTTTTATACGCCTCATTTTTCATGCCAATGTGCTTGCGGATTTCCTCATGCAACTCTCTAATATGTTGTGCAAAAGACTCGGCAGAAATGGACACTCTAGCATGCTGGGGAAGGGGAATGAGATCGGATGGCTTTCTTGGTTTGTACCCATGCACTGCTTCAAATGGACTCATCCTTATTGACTTATTGACGGAATTATTGTATGCAAACTCAGCCTGTGGTAAGATGAGATCCCAATTTCCGGGCCGATCCTCAACAAGACACCTAAGGAGGTTCCCTAGACTCCGGTTGACCACTTCAGTTTGGCCATCCGTTTGGGGGTGGTAGGCAGTGGAGAATTTGAGGAGGGTACCCATCATGTGCCAAAGAGTCTTCCAAAAATAGCTAGTGAATTTGACATCCCTATCGGAGACTATGGTCTTGGGTAGCCCATGGAGGCGGACTACCTCATCAAAGAATAACCGGGCTATATGGGAGGCATCGGAGGTTTTGTAGCATGGGATGAAGTGGGCCATTTTAGAAAATCTATCAACCACCACATAGATGGAGTCATGCTTCCTAGAGGTCTTGGGTAAACCTAGCACAAAGTCCATGCTCAAATCTTGCCATGGGCGGTCGGGAATGGGAAGTGGGGTGTATAGGCCGGTGTTTTGTTTTACTTGTTTGGCCGAAGCACATGTGCGACATTGACCCACTATTTTGCCTACATCCCTCTTGAGGCTTGGCCAATAAAATTGACCCTCAACTAAGGCAATGGTCTTGTGGACCCCAAAATGACCGGCTAACCCACCGGCATGTAATTCCCAAACCAAGAAGTCTCGAAGAGATGTCCGAGGAATGCAAAGCCTTGGTCCCTTGAAGAGGAACCCATCCTCTAAAATGAATCCTTCATGCTCCTTGCTAGAATGAGTGGTCAAGTTGGCATAGATTTGTCCAAAGTCGGGGCAACTAGGATAATCATCCTTGACCTTGTCAAAGCCAATCACTTCCACTTGGATAGTGGATAACAAGGACATCTTCCTACTAAGGGCATCCGCGGCCTTATTCTCACTCCCGGCCTTGTGTTTGATGACAAAGGTGTAGGATTGTATGAACTCAACCCATCGGGCATGTCGGGCATTCAACTTTTGTTGGGAATTGAGGTATTTGAGTGCCTCATGGTCGGAAAAGATGACAAACTCTTTGGGAAGCAAATAATGTCTCCAATGTCGGAGGGATTGGACCACGGCATAGAACTCCTTGTCATAGGTGGAGTATCTAGTCCTAGCATCACATAGCTTCTCACTAAAGTAGGCGACCGGGTGTCCCTCTTGACTAAGAATCCCTCCTATCCCAATCCCGGATGCATCACAAGTGACCTCAAAAACTTTAGAGAAATCAGGAAGACATAGGACCGGGGCTTGGGTCAACTTTTCCTTAAGCTCAAGGAAGGCTTTAGAGGTGGCTTTGGTCCAAACAAAGGTTCCCTTTTTGAGACAATCAGTTATTGGGCCGGTGATAGTGCTAAACCCCCGAATGAATCTCCTATAGAATGTGGCCAACCCATGGAAACTTCTAACCTCATGAAGGGTGTGGGGTTCAGGCCAATCAATGATAGCTTGGACCTTGTCGGGGTCCATGGAGACTCCTTTAGTTGACACCACATATCCTAGGAAGGTGATGGTAGTGGTCATGAAATGACACTTTCTTAGGTTGGCAAATAAGCTCTCTTGCCGGAGGATGGTGCAAACTTTCCTAAGGTGTTCGAGGTGGGCTTCATGGGTGTGGCTATAGATGAGAATATCATCAAAGTATACCACTAGAAAGTTCCCAATGAAAGGCCTAAGTGCTTCCGTCATAAGACGCATGAAAGTACTTGGGGCATTAGAAAGCCCAAATGGCATGACTAACCACTCAAAGAGATCATCCTTGGTCTTGAAGGCCGTTTTCCACTCATCCCCGGGCCTTATCCTAACTTGGTGGTAACCACTCTTGAGATCTATCTTAGAGAAGATGGTGGCTCCAGCTAGCATGTCCAACATGTCATCAAGCCTAGGGATAGGGAACCTATACTTGACGGTAATCTTGTTAATGGCCCGGCTATCCATACACATCCGCCACGATCCATCTTTCTTGGGGGTAAGGAGGGCCGGGACAGCACATGGACTCTTACTAATGCGGATGAAGCCCTTCCTAATGAGTTCCTCTATTTGCCTCCTAAGTTCGGCATGTTCCGTAGGATTGAGGCGATAATGAGGAAGGTTTGGAAGGGTGGCTCCCGGCACTAGGTCGATTGCGTGTTGCACATCACGCATGGGAGGGAGTTGGTCCGGGAGCTCTTCCGGGAACACATCATGAAATTCTTCCAATAGTTGTTGGATCTCTATGGGATGGGGATTAGAAGGGGTAGGTTCCCCTAAGCATATGACAACCGCACACAAAGGCACCCCTTGAGCAATTTCCTCTTCAAGCTCTCTCCTAGTGATGAGATGAATACCCTTGGTCAACCCCGTGGTTCTACTTTGTTTTGGGGTTTGGATAAGGGCTTGAGTTGGAGGGGTGGCGTTCCCCGAGACTTGTGGAGTGGTGGGGTGTGATCCTTGAGGGAGAGTGTCCCTCTTGGGCATGGGACGAGGTGGGGAAGGGTTAAGACGGATAGTCTTACCCTCATGCTCAAAGGTGCATATGTTGCTTCTTCCTAGAATGGTGGCATCCACATCATAGAGCCAAGGTCTTCCTAAAAGGATGCTATCCACTTCCATAGGTATGACGTCACACCATATTTGGCCATGGTAGGAAGAGAAAGTGAGAGGCACTAGGCATTGGGTGTTGACCGGGATGGAGTTGTTGTTGATCCATGAGACCCGGTATGGACTTGGGTGGGGAGTGAGAGTAAGCCCAAGGAGCTTGACGGTGTCGGGTGATACGGCATTAACACAACTACCACTATCCAAGATCACTTTCCTCACATGGTTTTCTATCTTGACAAAGGTGTGGAAAATTGAAGTCCGTCGCCAATCCTCTTCTTGAGGTTGGGTGAGAGTGCACCTAATGACTCCTAGATGGGAGTTGTTTGAAGGAGTGGAATGATCTAGACCCAACTCTAGACATTGGGCTTCATACTCCTCTTCCCAATCTATTAAGGCTTCATGTTCCTCAATGACATTTTCTTGTTCCTTTTGGGGTTGGACTTCTTCCTCAATAAGCAAGCTAGATAGCCCCTTAGATGGACATTGCCCCGCAAAATGACCATACCCATGACACTTATAGCATTGTTGGCGCCCACTTCCCGGGGTGGCTCCTACACTTGGGCCTTTGGGGTTGTCATCCTTCCGTGGAAGAGGGTGACTAGGAGCGGGTTTGTTTGGAGTGATGGGTGGGGGAGGGTTGTAGGACCTTAAAGGGGCATTCCCACTTGGGCTAGGAGCTCTCATGGGGGTGGGTGGAATGGGACGTGGTCCCATGTTTTTGGGGTCGGTGGGTCGGCGAGGGATAAATCGGGAACTCCTAGAAAACCTTTCCACATCTCTAGCAATTTGGTAAGCTATCTCAAGGTTATCCACATCTCTCATGAATAGTTCCCTCTTGATGTGGCTTTGAAGCCCATTCCTAAAGCGGGATAAGGTGACATCCGCATCCTCATGGACTCCACACTTTAGAAGATAAGAGTCAAATTTTTTAATGTACTCTACCACGGTCTTTCCTTCTTGGGTGAGGCTTTGCCATTCATCTAGGAGCATTTGGTGGTAGGTTCGGGGAAGGTATTTGTTCCTAAGTAGATTCTTCATATCCGCCCAAGTGTTAATAGGCTCATCCCTCCTAATCCGCCTTAGACCCTCTTGATTTAGCCAATAAGTTTTGGCCAACTTAGTGAGATGCATCTTAGCCAATCTAACTCTTATTTGGTCGGACATGGGGTACCATTCAAAGTATTGGTCCATGGCGGTCTCCCATTCTAGGTAAACACTAGGTTCATGTGAACCGTCAAAGTTTGGGGCCTCTACCTTGATCATCCTTAAAAGGGGGTCATCCGGATCATCCCGTGGACGCCGGTCATGGTTTTGATGGGGGCGAGGTATCTCATGCTCATAATAATGGTCATAGTCCATTTCATCCCTATAAAATTCAGCATGTGGGTGATGGGCTCTTGGGCCGTTGTTCCTTGGGTGGAACTCATCCCTATGAGGCTCTATATGTGGAGGGTGGACTCTTGGGCCTTGGTTCCTTTGGGGAAAACCATTCCTATGATAATCACCATGTGGTGGAGGGACTCTTGGCTCATTGATTCTTGGGTGAGGATCTTCCCTATGAGGTTCATCTTGTGGAGGGGGAATTCTAGGCTCATTGTTCCTTGGGTGGTACCCTTGGTCTTCTAACCGAGCAATTCGGTTGGTAAGGGACTCTAGTTGGGCAAGGATGGTTGTGAGGGTAGCCTCTACCCTTTCTTGGGGTTCCTCCCTAGGAACATCTTGGTTGAGTTGGTGAGGATTGGGATCCATGGTTGGAATCGAAGATGAAGAACCGGGTTGGTAGCTAGTACCACTATGGGTGGACATGCAAGACAAAGGGCCAAAGTGGTTGGACACACAATGCAAAGGTCCTAGGACTTAGACTTGATAGAGACAAGTCAAGGACTTGCTCTGATACCACTTGATGTGACACAACCTCGGACTTAGTCAAACAAGCACATCTAAGCATCCAAATGGGCCTTAATGGGCCACCGCTCTCTTCGTTGCACTCTATTCCCGGGGTGACTATGTGATACCAAGGGTGACTTATGGGAATGGACCCTTGCTGGTAGAGGGCCAGCAAGGCCAAGAATTGATTCCCCAAGGTTGGTTGCCCAATTCGATTGGGGCCGACAAAGTGCACTCGGGCACCGGGTCACACTAACCCACGGCGATCACTCTAAGTCATGGACTTGAGGATCGGGCGCTCCTCACGAATTCAGCGGTGCATGAATCAAATATTGAGAGAGCTACACTAGGTGAGCAAGGAAGAGACACTTACTCGACCGGTTTGAAGAAACCGGTCCCGGTCGGAGACGAGGGCGAGCGGGGAGGCGGTGGTTCCCCACACGCCGCGGCGGTGTCGCTTGACCTGCCAAACCACTTACAAAACTACTCCTCTCGTAGGAGGGGGGATCTTGGGGTAGGGGTTAATATGATACATTCAAACACTACCACCACGCAGGGTGGGGCCTTCAGCCGGCCAAGCGGGGAGGGGTTGGTGGACCGAAACGAAGAGAAATGAGAACTAGGGAAGTTGCAGCTTCAATCTGGAATTCTGGACAGGGGGTCGCTGTGATGGCTATACCGGGCTTGTCCGGATTCCAAATTGATCGAAACCAGCTCCTGAAGCTTCCTGACTGGAAGAGGTAGACTCCAGAATTTTTGGGGAAGCTCAAACGGTCGGAGGTGGCTGCACCAGCAATAGGAAGTAGCCTCCTCTGTCTGGCCGCAGGTACTGTCTGGACTGTAACAGCAAGTTGCAGAAGTGACTGAGCGCCCTCCCGAGCTCTGATCAGCACGAAACGAGTGGCATCATCTTCGTGGTCGAGGTAGCTTTCAGCAGGAGGTGACGGAGATGCATTCAGAGGTCGAGGATGGCAGGGGCACCCAGAAGAGTGGGTACTGGTCGGAGTAGACAGCAGAAAACAGAACTAGATAGATCGGGGGATAAAATTCGTAACTTCTTCCTCCGGTGGCCGAACGGGGTTCTGTTTCTTGATCTTGAAAGATGACCAGTAGAGGAAGAACTTTGATGAAGGGGCTTCAGCCTGAATCCACTGGGGTTTGTCGTGGCAGAAGGATCTTCCACGCTCTGGTCCAGGATGAAGACCTCTCTGCGCACTGTTGGGAGAATGACTCTATCTGGCAGCTCCGAGCTCCGATCGTGTTGATTCCACCTCGCCTGCGAAGTAGACTGGAAGGCCTTTCCAGAAAGGTAGGCCACGCCTTCTAAAGAACTAGGATGAATCCGTGGTTGACGCTGCAACAAGGGCTGTTCTGCAGATCTGCACAGCTCCAACCTACTAGAAGAAATGAGAGGGAGATGTGGCTTCTTTGGTGGAGGGAAATGGTAGGAATGACCTAAGGGAGAGTGGGGGCTCTTGTGGGGTGGAGAAGGGAGCTAATGGTGATGGGGAATGAGGTGGAGAATGGCTGGAAGCAAGTGCTAGCAGGTGGAGGAGGAAGAGCTACGAATTTGGGGAAGGTGGGTGAGAGGAGAAGGTGAGGGGGGCACAAGTGAGTGGAGGGAAGGGTGGATTTCAAATTCAAAAGGTCTTGGAAGGTGGGTGATTATGTTGGGAAGTGGAGTGCTTGCATTGGAATGGGGTAGATTTGGTTGGAAGGTGGAGGAAGGTGTTGGAATGGGGAGACTTCTACCTAGGAACTAGGGAGTGGAGTAATGGAGGCCATGGGAAAGTGGAGGGCATTAAAGGAGGTGGTTGGAGGTTGGAAGTGGATGGGAGGAGGGAGGAGAGAGAAGGAAATTCGGATTTGGGGTTGGAGGAGAGAGAAAGAGGGGTGAAATAGAGAGATTAAGAGGGGAATGGGTGGGGAATCTCTCCCCTAGGGTCTCTCACCCAAAAACTAGAGGAATCACTCCAATTTGAACTCAAATGGCAAGTTTAACTCAAAAGGATGTAATCATTCATTAACTTCAAATGAGGGGAGTGGGGTCCTATATATAGGCAACTCACTCTTTACAATAAGTCCCTGACAAAATAAACAACTACAAATAACCAAGGGGGTTGGGAGTGCTAATGGGCCTAGTCCAACGAATGGGGCCCAATAGCTTACATTAGACATCATGATGATACCAAACATAGGAAAATAAGTGCTAGACTTAGGGAAATGACTCAAATAAAATGGAAATACATCAAAATGACTCAAAGGAAAACTACAAAATGGATAAGGGGCCTTAATAGAGTGAGGCCCAAACTCAACTAGCTCCCGAATGTGAAGAAGTGGACCCGAGCCAAAGGGAGTCGTGGGTGATGCCTCCATCAGAGTGTCATTAGGTTGTCTAGTTAGCTATTGGGCCCAATTCATTGGACTTGACCCAAGGGCTCCCCCTACCCCCTCGGTTATTTGTCATTGAGTCAATTGTCAGGGACTTTTGTAGAAATGTGGGTTTCCTATATATAGGACCCCATTTCCCCCCATTTCAACTTAATGAATCAATGAATGAAAAAACTTGCCATTTTGAGAGTTTACACTTCTTATCTAGTGGAGAGATTCCATTTTTTGGGTGAGAAACCCTAGGGGAGAGATTCCCCACCCTTCCCTCTCTTAATCTCTCTTTTTCACTCCACTTTCTCTCTCCTCAACACCCAAATTCAAATTTTCTTCTCTCTCCTCCCTTCCCAACCACCTCCACTCCCCACCTACCCCATTTAAGCCTCTTCCCATTCCCCACAACCCTCATCAATACTCCACCCCTTCCCAAGACCCCCTCCACCAATCCTCTCCTCACCATCCAACCCCCAACTATCCCTCCCACTTTCCCAAGCACCCTTCCCACTACCCCAAGCACCCCTTCCCTTCCCCAACACAACCCCCCCATTCCCAAGATAAAAAATTAACCCCACCCTTAAATCTATTTTCGAATATCCTTTCCCTCTCTCCATTCCAACCAAATTCGCAGCCCCCACTACCACCATCTATTGGACCCTCTTCCAGACCTTATTCTCCACCTCCCACACCTTAGAACACCCCCTCCAAGACCCCCTTACAACCAGGGGTCACTCCCACACTCATCTACCCCCTTCCCCTTCTTCTTTCTTGGTCATTGGAAGCTACTTCGAAGTTACAGTTTGCTGTCCAGATGTTGCAGATGAACCAGTAACTTGCAGCGGCCACCACGACTTCCTCCGGATGAGTTTGAATACCCAAGGCCATCATCGAAAGCATCTACCAGTCTCCTTCGCAACAGAAGTGGTTTCATCTTCTTTCGATCTCCGAGCCGTCCAGGAGGTCCATTCTCCCACAACTGCGCAGTTCTGCCTCGGCTGAGGACCTGAGCCAGATTAGAAGCTCTGCCACGACGAACTCCGAGAGAATCAGTCCACGAGTTCTTCTTCAAAGTTCTTCATCGCCCAGTCTAATTCCAGAATCAAGAAACAGAACTTCATTCGGCATTCGTGATCCAGAGTTCTTATTTTTCTCCCTGAGCTACGCAGATCTGCTACTCATAGTCTGCACCGACCAGTCGCCATTGTTCTACATCCCCTAGTCTTGTCTGACATCGGTTGGCTTCCCTGTTAGTTTTGCTACGGAGAGGACTCGTCCACGATTCCAACAACTCTGACAGCGCTTGATTCCGAGGTCGGGAGCTACCGGGGCATCCTCTGCAACCTGCTGTTGGAAACCAGGAGCTAGCTCTGCAGAGATCCTGATCTGGAGAGAAAGCTTCACCACGACAATCCCCGGAGGAATCAGGCCACGAGCCCTTCTGAAAAGTTCTTTCTCTCCATGTCTACTTTCAGAACGAAGAAGCGGAACTCCGTTCGGCATCCGGCAGCAGAAGTTACGAATTTTCTTCCTCAGGTGTGCAACTCTGCTTCCCACAGTCTGCACCGACCCCCACTCACTGTTCTGGGTCCCCTGATCTTTTCCGGCATCTTTCGGCTTCCCCGTCAGTTCTGTTGCAAAGAAGACTCGTCCACGGTTCCAGCGGCTCTAGCGGCACCGGATTCGGAGTTCGGGAGCGGCCGAGGCAACCTATTCTTCCTGCTGTTAGTAACCAGTTGCTGTCAGTCTAAGAATCAACGTCCCTGTTCGAGCTCCTGCCCAGGCCAGCAGCGACCCCAGAAGAATTCGGAAAAATTCAGAGGCACTCTAGTTCCAGTAACAAAATTTTCCCACTGGTCTCTGATTGACCACAAACCTCGTCGTTAAAAGCCGTGCCTTAATTTACAATTTACCGAACTCACTCACTTAAACTCTATTGAATTTAGCGTAAAATGGTGAATACGGGTCGATCCACAAGGAGACAAAATAACTTTTAAAATAGTATGGATGAGAATTCTTATGTTTGAGAAATCCAATTTGAGTGAGATTAAACTAAGGAGGATAAGATTACATGAACTTAACTTAAGTTACGAATACGAGAAGGTGAGAAAATACAAGAAAAATTGAATAAAAATAACAGAGAGATTGGAAAAGGAATATCTTTGAAACTGGAGGGATTCAAGAAAAATAGAAGAAAGCAAAGTTGTAGAGGACGACGAGAGGAAGAAGATTTATGAAGAACTCAGAGGCAGAAAATGAGAGGAAGAAGGTGAAAATCATGAAAAACCGAGATCTACATGGACGGATGAACAGTAAAATCTAGAAAAATTGACCTTTAGAAAATTAATTCTATCTTGAAAACGGTTGAGAATTAGAAGAAAAGGTAGAAGAAGAAGTTGAAGATGACTTGAAAACACACAACTTTGATGAAGAACTCAGGAAGAAAAGAAGATCAGAAGAGGGTGAAAACTTAGAGAGAAGATCTGTGAAGATTAATGATAAACATAGATGATCACAAACTAAACCGTACAGAACAGACCTTTAGAAAATAATTAATAACTTTAAAATGGGAGTGATTTAGAGGAAGTGGAAGAAAGATGAAGTCTAGATCTAAGGGAGAGGAAGAACTTTTGTGAAGAAATCAGAAAGAAAAGAGATCAAGAAGGGCTTCAAAATGGAAGAACGGTGAAGACTATCCCTGCGAATGAATAGTAAGCACCCAAAATAGAACTAAGAAGATCATGCCATATCTTGAAAACGAGGAGGAATTAGAAGAAATGATAAACATAAAAAATGTGGAGAACAGAAAGACGAACAACTTTGATGAAGACAGTAATTTCAAATGGAGTACACAACAACATGTAAATGGGCAAATAACAGTCTAAAATCTTAAACACACCAAGAACAGAACATAAAATCAAAGGAAAACCACAAAGATTACAATAAAATATCCCAAACCACACTTTACAAATCTCACGTAGCTCTCCCTAAGGCTAGCAAGAACTCTCTTAAAGCATACAACAAATCGAACTCTCAAAATACAAAACAACCCCAACCCCCTTCTCTTAACAATAGGGGCCCTATTTATAGGCCCAAACTTAACCCTTCACTATGTGAACACATTTATATTTCTTAACCATTTTTGTTGAAAACCCAAACCCACCATCTATTTCTTTCCTCTCTCTTTCTCCCTCTTCTCTTTCTTCTCACGTCTCCAACGTCGGCTGCGTACATTACTGACCTCTCTCTTTCTCTTCTATCGCATTCGCCGTGCCTTGGCCTCTCTACCGACGCTTGCGTCCGTTCTCTGTGTGAGGAGCATCGCCCGCTTTTACTACCGGTTTTGCTGACCGTGCACCTTCCGAAGCCGCCGTGTTGTTCGCAAAACCCTCTCGGCCGCCCTCTGCATGAAGCCACGTTTTTGTGGCCCAAGTGGACCCCTCCTGCGCGAACCATGCGCCCTGCCAGCCATGCCTGCGTTGCCTTATGCGAAGGCATCGAAGCGTCTGTGCGTGAGCCACCTTTGAAGCCCACCGTGGGGCCACGTGAAGCTTCTGCCTTCATTGCATTTGAATGCACCAACAGCCACGTGGAAAGGCCCCATGTTGAAGCCTTGCTAACGTGCATGCTATCGACTTGTCATCAGACTTGACTTTTGTGTGAACCACTTCCCAGCTTTCATGCCAACCACATGTTGAAGCATGCATATGCATTTGGAGATTCACGTTTGTGAACCAACGTCCCTTATGCATGTTGGCAATATTTTCACATAGCCTTGCCGTATGCATTATCACGTTGAAGAGTCTTGTTAAGGTCACCCGATGTATAGTGTTTTATATATATATATATATATATATATATATATATATATATATAACCATATATTTTTTCATTTTTTTTGTTTCTTTTAACCAAGTCCATAGGCCTTATGCCCATTTGTATTATATTTTATTTTATTTTTTTTATCTTTAACGGATTTGGGCCCATTATTGTGCAGGTTTGCCATCGTTATCTTCATTCCTGCAAAATAAGTAAAGTTATTTATTGAAATTACTGAATTCCATCAAACTAAATATTTTACTTTAGGTTGTGCTTAAGTGTGATAAATGTATAGTGATACATATTAAGGCTCATAAACGTGTGGTATAAGATTAATTAACATGTAAAATTACACACTTATCAGTCTCGCCCTCGGAAAAATTCTTGATCACGTTCTGCAGCCACAGTACCGACTGTCTATCCACAATTACCGAGAGAAGGCAGATTCAGCATATTCACTTCATCATCATTTTAGCCCTACTTTTCCCCACCCCGCTTGGCCGGCTGAAGGCCCCTTCCTACGTGGAGGTAGTTTTGATTGTAACTATCATCTTCCCTTCCCCACGATCCTCCCTTGCATGGGGTGTAGTGTTGTAATAGCTTAAACAGGTCAAGCTACCCCGGCGCGGCGTGTGGGGAACCCACACTTCCCCGCTCGCCCTCGTCTCCGAGCGGGACCGGTTTCTTCAAACCGGTCGAGTAAGTGCTCTAAACTTTGCTCTAATTTATGCTTGTTCTTTCAATATTAGTTCATAAACTCCACTGGCCGTGAATGAGAGCCCGATCCTTAAGCTCTTGTGCTATAAGTGATCACCGTGGGAAAAGAGAGAAACCGGTGCCTTTGGCACTTGGTCGGCCCCATTGTCTTGGGCTTCCACATCCATTGGGAATCAAGTCTTGGCATTGCTGGCCCTCTACCAGCAAGGGCCCAACCCCTCAACCTCACCTTGGCATTGCCAAGTTACCCCGGGCTTGGGTGAGCGACGAGAGAGCGGCGGCCCAAATTGGCCCATTTAGATTGCGAATGTGCTTGCTTGCTTAAGTCGAAGGTCGTGTCACATCAGATAGGCTTTGTTGAGGTCCCGAAAGTCGACGCAGATGCGGACTTGACCATTCTTCTTCTTGACTGAAACTATGTTGGTAAGCCAGATCGGGTAGATGCACGGCTCGATGAAGTCGACCTCCGCCATTTTGTGGACTTCGGTCGAAACCTGGAGCTCCAGCTTGTGGCGCATGCGCCACTGTGGTTGCTTGATCGGAGCGACTGAGGGAGAAATGGCTAGGTTGTGGTCCGCTATGGAGGGATCTAGCCCTTGCATCTCCTTGTATGTCCAGGTGAAGCAGTCCTTGAACTCGAGCAGGAGTTGCTTGTAGTTCTGCTTCTCTACCTCGGTGAGGACGGCACTGACGAATGTAGGCTGAGAGGCTTCATCTTCGCCCAGGTTGATCTCCACAAGATCGTCGACGGTCACCTGGCCGCCGTCCTCCAGCTCGGGAGGTGCGGGTTGGAGGTCGATGAAATCGTCATCATAAGTGTCGGCTTCGTGTATTTCTAGGTTCTCGAAGCCACCAATTGATGCTGAAGGGACCGGAGAGCAGTTGTTGCTGGGACCCTCTAGGGATCGATCTGGGCCGCCGGCTTGTGGCCAACAGTCATCAACTGGGGTTGCTGAGGTTTCTCCGGGGTTGCCCGACGAAGCTAACAATCTTTCGCAGCTTGGACCAACAAGATCCCCCCCTCAGGAAGGTTTACCGTACTGGGTCCCTCGACTGGCTGAGAGATCGGAGAAGCCTCTCTCGCCCCTTTGTCTTGGCACGGAGGCGAAGAAGGTTCCCCGACAGCTTGAGTCGAGGTTCTGGCTTTGGCAGAGATCGGGATCAGAATTTCCTCTTCCTCATCCCCGGAGCTATCAAATTTGGTTTTGACTCTTGTTTGGTCATCGGTTGGTAGCGCCAAGCCTACGACGTTGACTGCGTAGTGGACGCGGAAGTCCGGGTCCTGGTCGTAACCAAGCCCCTGGTATCCTTATAGAAGGACGGGAGTTGCCCCCGGACCTGGGAAGGGTCCCACAGTCGACGAAAGTATCTTTGTTGGGCAGAGGTCTGCCATAGGGGAATGTGTTATTTCAAACACATTTCTTGAATATGCAGCAACAGGTCACCCCACACCTTAACTGCTTCAGGGGTATCATCGGCTTGCCTAGACCAGCCAAAGTCATTATATGGCAGGGCTTGAGGGACCATGTCTCCTTTATAGAAGACAATGGGTTTGTCCCTGTTAGCCTTTTTCTTGTTTTGGCATTGTAGCTTGAAGGTGACGATGAATGTCGTCAGCGACTTGACGCTATGCTCCTCGGATGCACATGGGAGCTGGATGCAGTCTGGTGGCAAGCATAAACTCTTACCGATAGCTCGGCTTATAAGGTTAGCCTCGAAGTCGATCTGGCGCCTTTCAGGGTGATCCGGGGTTGACTTGGAGCTGAGGCACAGCCGGTGAGGCTTGGCCTTCTCCTCGTCGACAGAGAAGAGATCATCGTCATCTTCCTCTGAGAGCCAACCGTTGCTTTTGCTCTTGATCACGGGGTACGGGCTAATCCCCTTGAAGTAGAGCGCAGCGTCGGCTAGGTTGCATTCTGCTGGTGTGAACGGTGACAGGTCTGCAAAGACCTTGTGTTTCTCTCCATCCTTGGCATACTTGATGCATTGGTGGATAGTCAACGGTATGACCCAGTTTTCATGGAGCCAGGGTCTACCCAATAGCATCTTATAAGACGTGTTGGAGTCGATGATGTAGAATGTCACCTTGGAGGCGAAATCATCAAGCACTAGATCGACGTCCACCCGGCCGAGGACGTCCTCGGTGTTCTGGTTGAAGCCGGATATCTTGACCGCCTGGACCTTCTGGAGGTATGGGGTCAGATATAGAGACTTGAATGTCTTGAGCGGCATGATGTTAATAGCGGCACCAGCGTCCACCAGGATCCGGTTCACATCGTGCCCGTTGATCTTCCCCTTCATGTAAAGAGGGCGATTATGGCACGGAGGGGACAGCAGCATGTCTTTCTCCGTGAAGGTGATGGTGGCTGCGAAGGCTCCATATGCAGCCGCCTTCATTTCCGCGGCATGCGCTTCACAGACTTCTTGCTCTTGGAGTATTTTGATAAGGGTTTCTTTTAATTCCTTAATCCAAGCGATGGCTTCCCAAATTGAAATGCTGGCAGGGAAGCACTTCATCTGGTGGAGGACCTCTTGGTCAGCTCGGGCTCGAGCATCCCCCAGAGAGGGTAGTATGTCAGGCTGAACCCTCTGCAAGCTGTCCTGTTGCTCCCCGTCGGGGATTTGCACTGCTTTTCCCTTATCACTGGGACCATATTGACTTTGATCGCCAGCGGGCTCCTGGAACAGGGACGCCAATGACGGCTCTTCTGGGGGTGGCTAGTGGGCTGGCTCGTCCTTGCTGGACAGTCCCGCTTGCTCTGTTACAGAAGCCGGGACTGGTGTAGAGACTGGGAGGCTGGCCGTAGCCTCGCCAAAGTCGACAGGGTCGAAGATACCGGGTCCGCCCCAAATTTCCACTTCTGGAATGGGAGCCGGTTCCTCTCCTCGAAAGAGGATGATTCGCTCTGGATAGAAGGTGGACGGAGAGAGGGGTAGCTTGGGAGTTCTCCCACGGCCTCTACCACGTCCCCGGCCACGGCCTCGGCCGCGTCCGGTGTGCTCTGGAGCTAGCTGTAGCCCGAGCAGGTCATTAGCCCTTTGTCTCATCTGGGATGCTACTCGCTCGCCCCGCCGAGAAGCATTGATATTGTTGGGAGGTGGGATAGCCACCATGTTGCAAGTGTAGCACTAGAGCATTTCTTCCAGCTGCTCTGGGGTGATCTCCTTGTCTTTATAGCACGGGGAGAGCTCGTCAGGGATCACGAGTCTTTCGCCGTTCTTGAGCTTTTGGATCATTTCTTGGACCCAATTTCTAAGGCGGGCTCATTTCTGCATTTCTTCCCACGGGATGTAGCTGTCGAGTGGGAGAGCCCCGGTAGGACGAGGAGGAACGTATTCCTCCAAGTCATCGATGAGCCGTTGGAGCCTTTGGAGAGGCGTTGGCTCGGCCGGGAATTGCAGGGCGGCTGCTTGTTCAGCCTATTTCTTGAGCCACCTTCTGAGGTTCTTCCTCCTATTTTTCTCTCGTCTCTTGGCGATAGCCGTCTCCAAGGGAGTAGGAGGGAGAGGTGCTGGAGCCGAAGTTGACAAATCCTGGTGAGGATATCTCTGAGCTGATGCCCTTGTGGGGCGAGGTCGATGACTCTTCCTCGTCTGGATTTCGATCCAGACGCCTTCCGCTTGTTGTATCTGGAAGGTGGCGTTGATCGCCTGCTTGATTACCTCGAGCGACAATTCATGGTATGCCGGAATACTGGGACTGGCGTCCGAAGACGTGTTCGCGGTTTGGTGCCTTACCCGCGGTGGCGATGGGAACCTCCGACAAGTCGGTAGGCTGGTGCTGGCGTCCGAAGATGTGTGCGCGGTTTGATGCCTTAGCTGCGGTGGTGACAAAGATGTCTCTTGCTGAGCTGGTACGTTGGGACCAGTGTTGGAGGACATATGCGCGGTTTGATGCCTTACCCGCGGTGGCAACGACTTCTGTTAAGAAGCGGGCAGAGAAGGGCACTGGTCATCCTGCTCCTTAGCCTTGCCTTTGCAACCATGCTGAGGGCTAGGCCTAGCGACCAATGACAGTATCGCAGGACATTGTCACTCTGCACAGTTATTCCGACTTTGCGGAATGAAGGAGCCTTGTGGCGGTGGGCCCGTCACTTGAAGCGAAGCCGCTGAAGACTCCGAAGATGTCTTCTTCGTACTTCGGATTGTGTCAACAGGTAGGCGGGATAGACCCGACGGCCCCTCCACTGAGGAGGTACACCAAGGCTGAGGCGGGGCCTCACCCTATTTTTGCTTTCCCTTCCTATCCGTGGATGTCAGCGATGAAGATAGGGCGGGAGGAGGATGAGAAAGAGCCGAAGAGCTTGTCGTCATCTCGCCCACCAGAACGTCCACTAGGTCGAGAAGGACCCGGAGGAGCCTGGTGTAGATTCTAAGAAAATCCACTTAAGAAAAGAAAAGGATAATATGGCTAGAAAAGCATGGGAAGAGAGAGAAAGGGGAGCATGCGTAGGATGCTAATAGAGGGTGATCGCCAGAGACGCGAGGGCCTCAAAGATATAACAATAAAGAATATGAGGGATCTCGAAGAATACCTTAAAAGAAGTAGGGGAGATTGTGAGTGCACCTTCTCTTTCTATCGGCCGGTCGATGAAGAGAGTTTTCCTTTCGCTTGATTACCCTTGCAAAATTAACAAACACCAATAAATAAACATGGATTAGAAACCAAGATGTGTAGCATCAAATCCAAATATAAATATGGACATAGAAAGTATGGATATGAACACACCTTATTGGTGTTTGGCCTTTAAACCGCTATGCAAAAGGGTAGGTAAAAGATGATGTATGATGAAGAATAGAGGGAGATGTGTAAGTGTTGCACTAAGGGAGATGTGCTAGAGTGCACAACATGGGAAGATCTCAATATTGAGATAAAAAGAAATAAAAGAAGAATATGATATGATGCATGCAATTAACTAAAGTAAAAAATAAGAGATAGGAGGGGGAAAGCTTAGTGATTTTCTCCAATTTGGCTTCAAGATCTTCAAGGGAGGAAGAAGAACTCCATGGATGAAGCTTGTAGGTTCATGGGAGCCTCCTCCTTGAGCCTTCAATCTAGTAGCACCTCTCCTTGGATTGATATTGATGTCTTTTACACAAGGGAGAGAGGGGTCCTATTTATAGAGGTGAAATTCGGAGTTTAATTCCAAGAAAATTAGAAAACCATGTTTTAATGAGATTTGGAGGGAGATATTTATTGGGCAAGTGTCCTCCCAACCTTAGAAAGTCATAGGAAACCTTTCCCAAGTGAAAAAGGAGGTTAAAGTGAGGGAGGGAAAGGAAATTCGGAGTTTAATTTCATAAAAATTAGAAAATTGAGTTTTGGTGAGATTTGGAAAGAGGGATCCTTCCTCCAAGTGTCCTTACAACATTATAAAGTCATAGGAACCCTTTCCCAAGTGGAAAAGGAGTTTAAGTGAGGAAGGGAAAGGATTCTGTTCGAAATCAAAATTCTATAAGAAATGGTGTCAGACCTAGTGGTCGCTAATTAAAAGAGCGCCTGCTCGAAGCGCCGCCCATTCTAAGGCATTTTAAGACGGATTAGGATATTCCAAAATTAGAAAAGAATTGGCACCCATGAAGCGGTCGTCAATTAGGAATTAATACGAATTTTAGACTGAGTTAAATGCTCAAAATAAGGCAAGGAAATTGGCAACTTTGCACACGGGCGCTATTTCATGAAATAGCGACCTTCCAGGAAGTCATGAAATCAAAATAATTCAAATTCGACTCAAAATCTGAATAAAAGAATTGGCGCCCTTCCGGACGGTCGTTATTTAAAGAAATGGCGACTTTCTGGAGTGTCGCTAATTCATAGATTTCGAAAACGGCCAAACTGGACTCAGCTAGAAATGGACGCCCCCTGCCTGGGCGCTATCTAAATGGCGCCCGGGTCCCTGCCACCATTTGATTTAAGGCCCGAAAAAATGGAGAAAAAGCTCAGAAAAATCTAGAAAAAAATAGATAAAGATGTGTGAAAACTGGGGAAAGTTGGATATTCAAGAAAATAGAGGAAAACCACTCACATAAGTCAATTTGAGGGTCAAATGGGGCATCATAGTGCAATAGGAGATATGCTCAAAATGATGTCAAATTTGGCGTGTCTACAGCTGCCCCGCCTTGGCGTCTACTTTGCAAGGGAGTGGTACGGAGTGGAATGGAATAAAATGAAGTGAAGCAACATCGAATGGAATGAAATGGAATAGAATGAAGTGAGAGCGAACTGAAAAGTAGATGCCAAGGTGTGATGAGACACGCAATCAACACCACCTGATAGGAATTGAATCAAAAGCTCGGAATGATGCAATCTTGAGGAGATTCAATGAAAGCAACGATTGTTTCGATAAAGAAGGAGTGTGCACACGGGCACGAAGGAGGGATAATAAGGAGCGATCAACTTCTAGCACGGTGGAAGTACCCCAGGTCACAAACCTGTAGGTTTCACCATTGGGGAGTGGTTACCAGCCAATGTGGACGTGCTGCAGCCAAGGTGGATCAAAGAAAAAGGAATTGAACGAGAGATAGAAATCTAAACAAAGGAGTTTTCAGGGAAGCGGCCCAAAATGGCAGCAAGGTGAACTGAGGACACAATTTGGCATGGAATATCTCTTATCATGAACAATCAGAATTATCTTTACCTTCAAAATTAGCTTATCAGAAGGGTTTTCCAAAGTTAATTCAAATTCCTATATGAATGCATGCTGGGTTTAAAGGGAAAATATAAAGTAAATGAAAATATAAGATAATCAAGGATAATATTGTTAAGCTGTCCAGACAGGTTCAAGAAACCCATTCGTGAGCTGATACTAAGCCGAAGCCCGTTTATCCGCGCACCAACTCACAAAAGGGAACCATCGTACCCAGTCTTGGACAGCTCAACGGTCTATCCGTATGACTAAGACGCCTCTAAAATCGTCATTATTTTTGATGAAGGGGAACTCAAATTCCAGATTTACCAAAGCCACAAGGTCCTTAATATGATCTAGTAGTGTAGGTAACATATAGTAAAATGCATACAGGGGGAAGATGGTGATAGCAATAAGCATGAGAGAATTTAGAAAATGCAAGCGCCGTGGGGCCTGAGTGATGATACCAGGACGATAGAACCAAGAGCTTCTTTCCTGCGCTCAAAAATTCATTAGCCAAGATATAAAAGATAACAAGCAATGAATAAGGCGTTAAAGCATTGCAACCATAGAAGGGATAGAATTAAAGCATGAAAGCATTGAATAGCATTGAATAACATGAAAATATAGCATGTGTCAAAGCATTAATAACATGTATGTATCATATCATGAATATCATTCAAGCGTGTATAGCGTGAAAGGCATGAATAGCATTTAACATAGATAGCATAGCATCATTGTTTGTTGTTTATCACGAGGATAACAACTTTAGCAAATCATGAAGATTGAAGTTGAAAGTATCTTGATCAGAATAATGATGCCCAATGGCAGGAGTAATTGGAAGATCAGCAGGAGTTGATTAAAAAGATTTGGAGATGAATAATCGGAGTAATGCGTAGCAAATCATGAAGATATGATCAATTGATGCCCAACGTGGCATATCTTGAAGATATCAAACAACATAGGGAAGAATCGGAAGATTGATAGCAACGAATGGAGAGGACTCATCCCGTGCTCTTGGTCCTGTGAGAGTTGTTGTCCCTGCAAAAGCATCATCAATAAAATATAATGTATTTTTTTTGGATTTTGAAATATGTAAATTTTTATGAGTTTTGAAAATATTTGAATTTTTATGTGGATTTTTGGAAGATATCTAGTTTTTTTTATGGATTTTGAAAATATTCAATTTTTGTTGGATTTTTGCTTAGGATATATTCAACTTTTTTTCGATTTTTCGCAAGAAATATTCAACTTTTTTTAGATTTTGGTTTAGACATTGCTAAAACAGCATCAAAGGATGTTTAAACCACTGGCTAAGGGTCCTTGTTCCTTCCCATTTCGGTAAAAACTGCCCAAAGCCGGGCGTGCATTTAAAGGGGGCGCCCTATGACCGGCTACCCTTGGTTAACGGTGCTTCTACCAAGGCCATACCCGAGAATCATTCGGTCTTGAAGGGAAAAGAGAAGAACAATTAGAGATAAGCTTTATGCAGGATGAGAGATATCGGGACTCAAATTCCTTCCAGGGTATTACCCCTTAAAGAGGTAGTCTGTTGCGCCGGGGCTTTGTTCCTTTGATTTTTAGACCCTTGACATGCATACGACCAGGGTTTTCCCTGCGAGGACTTTGCCTCTCTTGACATACCTTTACTATAATTTTACTTTTATCAAAATTTTGACTTGATTTTCATAATAACCCTTTTTAGCTAGATGTATCATGAAAATTCACTTTAATTTAGGTCAAGACTGTCCCTATTTGAGACTTCTCTTGTATTAGGGAGTACCTAGGTTGGTCTTCTCATCCGTCAACCTCTTGTACCTGCATTCGGCCGAGTAAAGAAGAGAAAAGACTTTTACGCATACTCATGGCATGGCCAAAGCAGCAACAATATTTTTACCAAAGGAGACGGCTAAAGGGCACCGTGAAGTGTGTGAAGTGCCCAAGTTACTCTTAACAAGCGGGGAGAGAATGCCGAACTCCCAGCGTGGGGTTCTTATGACCAAAGTGCTGTAAAAGCAAGCCTAAAGACTCTTTTCTAAAATTGACTTAATGAAAAGGCCTAAGATAAAGATCTAGAATAACACTCTTGATCATGTTAAGAAGCACTTCATTTTGAAAAACCGTGCGTGAAGAATGATGAAATCAAATCATACGCAAAACGTTACCTTGCAACCTTGTAGAAGCAGCAGCTGCTGGAGGCGATCTTCATGAACATGGGATTTGTCCTTAAGTGACAGATAAAAGGATTGGAAGCCAAGGTTTGAAGTGGCTTAACAAGAAAGAGTGGTACCAAGACCATACTCAAACGAACAAGGATAAAAGGAAAAGAGGCGAGGGCTGGAACTCCCTCACTAAGGTATAGAGACCCTGATCACATGAATGGTCTACAGAGGGAGAGGAAAATCAAGAAGTAGAGTGAGGACTAAAGCCTTAGAAGCAATGGTAAAACGGGCAGATGCCCAGAGCGATTGACGTGGAAGAAGTTGGGTCGGACCCGTGATTGGGAGGAATTAAGAAGAGAAGTTGGTAGATGGAAAGGGGAGGGTCCGGAGGGTCCGGAGGCAAAAGAGGAGAATCATGGTGGGAAGAAGAATCCAGAGGTTCTAGAGGGGGGAAAATACCGAGAGACGCGGTGCCCTGGGAAAAGGTAAAGGAAAAGGTGAGTTAAGAGGAAGAAAAAGATAAATGACGCGGAGTCCTGGAGGAGTAAGAAGACAAATTGAAGAAGAGGGAAGAAGAAAGGGAAATCCATGTTGTGCCCCTATGGTCATTTGAGTTATCCTATGGTCACTGGGGTCATTCGACATTATCCTATGGTCATATGAGTTCTGTGGTATTCTTGGTTTTGATAATGGCTAAACACTATTAGTCATTGATGTTTCCACTCTCATGTGACTAACATATGTGATGTTCTGTTCATGACAGATATGCCAATGAATGGACAAGGCATTCAGTGAGGATGGCAAAAGTGAAAGCTCATTGATCGCGCCCAAGCAAGGATGCGAACACAAGCAAAAGTCGACACGTGATATTCAGCTCATCACACATCCAAGGTCAATGCACAAAGAAGTACAGCCAAGAGAATCCAAGGCCAGAGACTCAGTTGATACCTTTTAGACTATCAAGGGAGATGCCACAGATATGAATGTGCTGCAAAAGGACTCAAGCGACGGAGCTAAAGCGGTTAATGGACCGACTCGGGATGAACCGGGGTCTGCCCAGCTGGCGGCTGGCCGCCAGCACAGGGGCGGTCGACCGCCCCAGCCAGCAGCTCCCAGTCTGCATGAGTCTCAGTGGCGGTCTATCGCCAGCCAGTAGCGGTCGACCGGAATTCCCAGGGACCATCCGTTTGCAGGTGTTTCAGTAGCGGTCGACCGCCAGAAGCTGCAGGTCGACCGCCAGCCCCGATGTAGCCATGTTTGACTTCAATTTCCACCTCGAGGTCAGCCCCTTTCCTTGTATTTGTTTAACCCCAAAGTCACCCAATCTTCCATAGATTGTGGATCTGGTCTGGGGGATGTCTAAGGACCATTCAAGGGTTATAAAACACATGCAAGAGGGTTAGAAACCCAAGTTGATCATTTGAGAAATCAAGGGAGGCTGCAAGGGTGTGTTCAAGGGAGAGTAGTTCGAAGTACTGTAGCCGTGAACAGTACTACGAGAAGAAGCTTCATCCATTCCAAGGGATTCAAGTCAAGATCTGAATCCATCTCAACCTTCAAGGAAGCAAGAAGCAATCAAGACTTTCAAAGGTGATCTAAACTGCCTTCTTCATCCTCTTCATCAACTAAAGAAGATTAAAAGGAAGATCGAAGCTACATCCATCGTCTTCTTCATCAACTAGAAGAGATTCAAGGAAGATCATCTCACAAGGAAGAAGACACCTTCAAAGCATCTGATTTAAGCTTCTGCAACTCAGACAAGATCTTCTTTCTTTGAGCATACTCTATATCTTGTTTGAGTGATTTCATATTTGTTATCTTTTTCATTTCATACAAACGATTGAAACTGAATATCGTCCCTACCGGTGGTTAGTAGGAAGGCAATCGGAAGTTGTCCAATCTGCGGTGTTGACGTCCCTACCGGTGGTTAGTAGGAAGGCAATCGGAAGTTGTCCGATCTGCAGTGTTGACGTCCCTACCTATGGTTAGTAGGAAGGCAATCGGAGGTCTTTCCGATTTGCGGTTCAGTGCGTGGCACTAGTGGAGCCTCACCGGATTTGGTGAGGGGTGGATGTAGGACTGGGGATTCAGTCCGAACCACCTTAAAATCCTTTGTGTTGTGGTTTGATTGTGTGATTGATTTATTTTAGATGCATGCTTAGGTTCAATATCCATATTGTGAAATCATATTTCTAAGCAAATCATTTTATACGTCGCTAAGCTAGTTGTATTCCGCTGCAATTATTTTTAACTAGCTATATAGAGGGTTGCATTGCGAAAAGAGGGGCAGATCTATTCACCCCTCCCCTCTAGATCCGTTGTCCACTACATAACAATCCAGAGATTCCGGAGGAAGAATGCACCGATGGACGCGATGCCCTGGAAGAAAGGATGGAAAATCTGGGGATTCTGAAGGAGGAAAGAGACGGGAAGGGGTGTGATGCCCGGAAGGAATCAATGAGAACTCCAAAAGACCTGAATACGAGGGTGTAAAGGGGCGCAATGCCCAAAGAGGGAGATCTGGAGGTTCCGGAGGGGGAAGATACCATGGGGCGTGATGCCCCGGGAGAATTAGTGAGAAGCCCAAAAATTCCGGGGGAGGAAGACACCATGGGGCGCGATGCCCCGGGAGAATCAGTGAGAAGCTCGGGAATTCTGAGAGAGGAAGGCACCATGGGGCGCGATGCCCTGGGAGAATCAGTGAGAAATCCGGAAGGTCCGGATGCAAGAGTCGGGAGTGGGCATGATGCCCTAAGAGAAATCTGAAAGGGGCACAATGCCCAGCAGGTGTAAGGGGACCCAGAGATCTCGAAGATAGAAGCGAACAAGATGGTGAATGTGAAGGATCCGGAGGTTCCGGAAGGCGAGGAAGATACGGGTTCGAAAACCCGAGAAAGAAGGAATACAAATGAATGTAATGCAGTGGATGTAAGGGATGCAAAGAGTATAGAGAAGGCATGGAATGAGATGATGAGATCCTCCTCCTCACCCATGGAGTGGCCTACGAAGAATCGGTGATAGACAGGAATATGGATGGCGTTGAATAGAAGGTGAATAGAATAGCGGAAGGTCCCTTAGCACCAAGATAACCGCCCCTCCATGGCAGTGAAAGTGTATAGCCAATTGGCCCAATGGATAAAGTAAAAGCTCGTGACGAAGCTTCAATAGTAAATGATAACTCCCTTAAAGAGTGAAAAGCAATAGTGTGAGAGAGTTGAAAAGTTAGGATAGGAAGCATCATCATGCCCGAAGACTGTAGCGTATGAAGAATATTGATCAAAATGGGCATTCACCCCTTGTATGGAAGAAAAGGTTTAAGATTTGAAAGTTGGAACAAAGGGTGCCCTGCCCGACCCTTGGGCGGCATCAACGCTTGGCATTCTCTTCTGGCGAGCAGTGGCAGGGACTCGGCCTCTTCAACCATGCTTGGAATGACAACACGGATCGACATTCGACATATAAATTCTTGCATCTTGAATAGTACGGTCGTGGCCAAATTCTTCTTGCTCGGCTCTTGATCATCTTCAACACAAGCACCTGAAGAGGCACACCCATTCCGAGTGGTAAAGGAAGGTGAAGTGGAGGCGGAAGGCTCCATGGGTGGTGGCGTAATGGGAGGTGTTGGAGAAAAGGTGAGTGGAAACGGAGGTTCAAACACGTCGAGCTTCTTCTTTTGCTCGGAAGCAGTCGGGGTTGGCTCGAGTGCAAAAAGGGATGGATCCTGCTCAGGATTAGCCATGGGTGAAGATGGAGGGTTAAGTGGTGGAATAGGGGTAGTTAGGTTAGGGGTTAAAGGTGTAATGGAGGGCCGAGGTGGCAGTAATGGGAGGTTAATTAGAGAAGGTTTAGTGGTGGACTCAGCGAAAGCCGAGGGGGTGGTGGCTTATGACGGCGTAATTGGTGGAGGTCTAGTGGAAGGTTTGGCGAAGTCCGGTGCTGTGGAGGTTGATGATGTGGGAGTTGGGGTGTGATAATGGAGGGTTTGACATGTTGGAAATGTCAGGTTTTAGGGGTACGGGCGGTGTTAGATGTAGGAGAAGACTCATGATGCGTCGACGTGGGTGATTGTAGTATCGACCCATCATCATAGCACCAATAAGTCTCAGAAATGGGGGTCAGATTGGTGATGGTGGCATCATCCTGAGCAGGGGGTTCATCTAGTCGTAGTGGAGGAAGTGAAAAGTGAAGGAAACTCGGGAGGGGTGCCTTCGGGACTTCATCGTCACGTGCCATCTTGAATTCTTCAGTTGCCGGTTCTTCATTATTAGGCTCAAGTGGACATCGTGGTGAAGACGTAATAATGGGTGGTGAAATGTAATGGTATTGCGGATGATTTTGTGAGTGCGAGTGTGTATGCATAAGCGAGGCGGAGGACTATATGAATGAATGGGGTGAATGGGTGGAAGGTGGATGGTGTCCACTTGAGCGTTGAAGTCCGTCGGCTCTTGCTCGCTTGAACTACCGATGTCGTAGTTGTCTCTCCTATCCTTCCAATCTTTCTCCATCATCGTGATGTCGTTCAGGACGGCGTAAAGGGAATTGTTGGGGGAAGAAGAAGGAGGAGCGGGCTGCGGGCTCGCAACCCTCTTAAGTTGTTCCTCCAATGAAGCGACTTTATCAAGAAGAGTTTGATGGAGGGATGTGACCTGAGCATTGGAAGATCGGCATGATTGCCTTGGAGGGGTGCCTTGATGTAAAGGCCGTGGTTGAGGGTTATTGGGCTGACCCACGTAAGGACCTAGATGGACCGGGTTGCAAGGAATGTGTGGGCCTTGGGGCCATGGAGGAGGAGGAATAGAAGGAGATGGGTGATGGATTACCCGGGAAGGAATATGTGCTGAAGAAGGGTGGGATCCTTGAATGGGAGTGCGAATAAGAGAGGAGAGAGCACAATGAGCCACCCGTGTATGAACGGAAGGAGGTGGGTGATGGGCCACCCGTGTGGGATTGGAGGGAGGAGGAGAAGGAGGTGTGCCCTCAATAATAACTTTAAGGGCTTGGATTTGTTGAGGGGTGAGATGATCTAATGCACGGATGACTTGGGAAACCTTCTCATCATTAGGAGATGGTCCCGAGGGAGTAGTGGCATGCAATGAATGCGAGGGACCATGAGATTGGAAATTACCCATGGGTCGGACAAGACCATAAGAGTGAGGACGTGGTCCCTTAGAAAAATTTTGGTGAGGATTATAATGAACATGTTGAAATTAAGGATCATAAGATGTACTAGGTTGTGCATACTCATGATGATAATTAGGATTAAAGAAGCTTATTTGATTATCAAAGCGAAACATCATGCAAATAAGTAATATTCAATCAAAACAATTTGCAAAGATCACACAAATTGGGATGCTTACGCTTGCTTTTTTTTAAGTTAAACCTTGATGAATTAAGTGATTTAATATGATTCACACAAGGTAGGAACCTAGTTTCAATATGAATTTTCTTAATGCCAACTAGGTACACCCTCTCACCATGCATAGGCCAACTAAATCCGGGGTACTTCAAGGGTACAACCTGCCCAAGCTTCCGTGAGGGAATCCATGGGTGCGGGGACTTATGGAGGCCTTGGTTTAGGAATTTACAGTCCAAAGAGACGGAATGCTCAATGGAGGGTCCTTCCTTAACCAAGAGGGGGGTATGAATCCTAAAACGTGTAGAGAGAGGAGGCCTCCCAAGCCAAATGTAATATGAAAGTGCTAATGCAAAAGATAAAGAAAAGAAAGTATGAACAATGATATGAGCCAAACCAATGAAAGATAAGGTAAAACACTCACATGGCCATACAAATCAAGGCAATCAACATAACATGAAGCATGGCATCCAATTTTTTTTTTAAGATGGAGAGATAAGAAAGTGGAGTTTTCCAAAACCAACAAGTTAGCAATCACATAAGGACAGAGGGATGTGCACACGATACACAAGTGATAAAACAAAAAGGAAAGTGCTACGTGGAGCACAAAGGGAGTTGCACCGTGGGTGCAAAAGGGGAAGGGTAATCAAAGAAAAACAATGGTGGTCCCACCGTGATCACCAATTTGTAGATTCTACGAAAATCCACTTAAGAAAAGAAAAGGATAATATGGCTAGAAAAGTATGGGAAGAGAGAGAAAGGGGAGCATGCGTAGGATGCTAATGGAGGGTGATCGCCAGAGATGCGAGGGCCTCAAAGATATAACAATAAAGAATAGGAGGGATCTCGAAGAATACCTTAAAAGAAGCAGGAGAGATTGTGAGTGCACCTTCTTATAGATTATGGAAAATCCACAATGAGAAAAAGAAGCAAAAATTTAAATGTAAAGAAGAAGAACGTAAATAAGCAAAGAAAGAAGCACGTGGTGCTAATGGGAAGTGTGATTGCCAGAGGGGTTACCTCAAGAAAAATAAAGTGATCGCATGTACCTTGTATTGAGCGTGGGAGATTGTGAGATTTTTCTTCCTCCTCCAATCGGCCGGTCGATGAAGGGGGTTTGTAGCTTGATTACCCTTGCAAAGAACACACAAAACAAGAAGAATAGATTGATTAGCCAAAAGTGTGTAGTATCAATGCTCTAAAGATATGAAATCAAACAAATGAAGTATGAACACACCTTGTGTGTTTTGATTTTTAAACCCCTAAGAGGAGTATCAATGGGTATGGTGAATGTGAATGTGATGAAAAGCAAATATGATATGATATCTCTAGCAGAGTAGCTAGATGAAGGAATGAATGATGATGATATGCTAGTAATGAAACAACTAAACAAGACTAAAAGGAGAGGATCCTTTCTGCTGTGTGGATAGCAGTAAAGGGAGAGAGGGCTTCAATGCAACAGCTGCAGCAGGCGTGGATGAAGACTGTGGAAGGAGGAAAATCCCTTCCTCCTGGAGGAAGAACACTTGGAAGAAACACCTGCAAAAGAGAAAACTCTCTTCTCTCTGTAAACACTAGAACTACTCCCCAATTCTCTTTTTTCTCTATGTGTGGTCCTCTCAACTCTTTTCTATTCTTCACTCTCGCGCGAGGGAGATCAAGGGAGGTATTTATAGGGCCAAAGATCCTTGCAAAACAAGGATTGAAATAAGGTAATAACCCTCCAATAATAAACCCTCTCCCCAATCGAACACAAGGTGCAAAATGGGGCAAGGATCATTACTGGAAAGAAGCAGGCGAAACGGAGTTGAAAGTGAAAATGACGACTTGCCGAAGGGCGTCAATTGAAAATGACGACCTCACCAAGGGCGTTAATTAAAATGACGCCTCTTACAGTGGCGTCAATTCCTGGACTTATTTATGGCAACAAAATACTTTCCTTATTAAAAATTCTGAAATGACGCCTGTCAAAAGGGCGTCAAACAATAGACGCCCCAAAGGGGGACGTCAATTCTTGATTCTTCAATTTGTATAGAATTCGTAAAATTCTAGGAAATGACGCCACTATACATAGTCGTCCGTTTGTTAAGAGGCGCCCCTGACTACGCCGTCAATTAAAAGACGCCCCTACTTAAGGCGTCAATTCCATTCAACACATAAAAATGCTAAGAAATCACAATTAAAACACGAAAAATAGAAAAACTTCATATTAAGCCAATATTGAAGTCCACTTTGGGGCGTCACATGGTGACATGAGATTTACTCAACATAGCATCGATTTTGGCGTGTCTACAGCTGCCCCGCCTTGGCGTCTGCTTTGCAAGGGAGTGAGACGGAATGAAGTGAAAGTGAAACAAGCGGCGTGGAGTGAAACGAACTGATAAGTAGATGCCAAGGTGTGATGTGACACACCTTCGACGCTAGACGTTAGAAATCTTTCCAAGATTCTGAGTGAAACAACTCTGGATGGTTACAAGAAAGCATTGATGAGCTGGACCGAAGGGATTAAACTAAATGAACTAAAAATGTGTGCGAGGGCACGAATGGGAGACACCATTGGAGAGCGGTTACCAGCCAATGTGGACGTGCTATAACCAAGGTGGATTTACAAGAAAATAAAATGAATTGAGATAGAGACCCAGCGAATGAACGCTTTTCAAGGAACCAGCCTGAACGGCCTCAAGGAGAATAAAGTACATGATTTAGAATGGAATATCTCATGCCAACTCAATTAAGAGCGAGTGACCTTCATTATTGGCGCAATATGAAGATTTTCATCATTAAGCTCAAAGTCCTACATGATGCATGCTGGGCTAAAAGAAAAATTAAAACAAACTTAAAAATAGAAGATAATCAAGGATAATATTGTTAAGCCATCTAGATTTGGTCAAGAATCCAGATCTCTAAGCTGACACTAAGCCGAAGCCCGTTTGTCCACGCATCAACTCAGAAAGTGGAACCATCATCCCAAATCTTAAATGACTCAACGGCCTATCCGTGTGATCAAGATTCCCCTGGAATTATCACTATTTTTGATGAAGGGGAACTCAAATTCCAGGTTCATCAGAACCACAAGGTCCTTGATATGCTATAGTAGCGTAGAATATCATATAGTAGAAATGCTTACAAGAAATGCATATAGGGAGATGGTGAGCATGAGCATATGGGGAACTGAGAAATGAGGTGCAGCCACCGTGGGGCTTGGATGATGATGTCGAGTTGGTGGGACTGAGAGCTTCTTACCCTGCACTCAAAATTTCATTAGTCCAAGATATAAGGATACATAAGGCAACGGTTTAAGCATGAAAGCATACTCAACAATATTGGTTTGAATTTGAGAATTTTTTGGAGTAAATTTTTTTTTGATTTATTTGAATTTTTTTCTCTTTTTTTTTCTTTTGGAATTTTTATTGGATTTATTTATTTTTGAATTTTTGAATTTTATTTGAGAACTTTTGAATTTTTTTTTGAGTTTTGAGATTTTTTGTTTGAGGATTTTTGATTTTTTTATTGGAATTTATTTGATTTATTTGGATTTATTTGGATTTTTTTTGAATTTTATTGGATTTATTTGAAAATTTCGATGCTTAGACATGGAATGCGATGTACAGACTTTTGGAATGAATAGACATGGGCTGTGCAATATGTAGACTTAGGGTGTATGCATTGTGTAGACTTATGCAATGGTGAATGCACAGATGTTGGATGCATTGTATAGACTTAAGGGGAACGGATGCGTAGACTTGGCATTGTGTAGACTTAGGGAGGAACGGATGTGTAGACTTGAGACGTGCAGACTTGTGTGCTTGGAATTGGATGTATAGACTTGGAGAGTGTAGACTTGGATAGTGTATGGACTTGGAGGAGTGTATAGACTTCAGAGTGTGTAGTCTTCAGAGTGTATAGACTTCAGAGTGTGTAGACTTCAGAGTGTGTAGACTTGGGAATGCAATGTATGGACTTAGATGGATGTATGGACTTCAACAATGTATAGACTTTTGACAACGTACAGACTTCAGAAATGCAAAGACTTTTGACAATGTACAAACTTGGGACTTATGAATGTATAGACTCTATGGAATGTATGGACTTTTGGGAATGTATAAACTTTACAATGCATGTGGGATGTACAGACTTATGCAATGTATGGACTTTGGGAATCTGCGGACTTATGGATGTATAGGCTTATGCAATGTACGGACTTTGGGAATGGGAAATGCGTTGGACATGAACAGACTTGGACATTGCACCTACGATGCTTAAACTTATGAAGAAGTGTGAATGGGTGAGCATTATTTTGAACTTATAATCTTGATTGTGGATTTGTGTCAATCCATGCACCTCCAGATTTGCACAACCTGCACTTCTGCACTCCAAAGCTCATTAGCTCATCAAACAGAATTATCAGCTCAGGACAGTTCATAATATGATCATAAGTGCATAACATGAATAGTTTCAATATAACATATAGCACTTAAGTTCAAAATGTTGTAAAGCAATTTAAAAGCATAAGCTCAGAAAATGACGCCCCTTTACAGCGACATCAAATCAAGAAATGATGATTGTTATTAGGGCATTAATTGCAATTGAGGTTTGATTTGGAATTGAACCGCAAATGACGCCCTTCAGGGAGGCGTTTACTTAAATGACGACCCTGATTGTGTCGTTAATTAAACAAATGACGACAAAGGGCGCGTCGTCAATTAACTTGTTTTCCTTTCCTGCTCGAAATTAAACTTCCAGCAACTCGTTCTAATCAAACACAAACCGTGCTATCCGTTAACGTCCAAAACATTATAAAAAGAGCTCTGTTCGTCAAACCATTGAAGCAGACAGAGAACAGCAGAAGATCTAGCAGAAGCATAGCACTAGCAGAAGAACTATCAGAACTTATTCCAGGAAGATGAACATGATGATGCAGAAGCAAAGGCCTTCCAAGAAGCCAAAGATGAGCTTTCCAAGGATTTCTGAAGTTCCAGGCCATATTAGTGGGAGAATTACCAACGGCCAAGTAAGTGTTTTTGATATCAGAGCTTTATTTTTGTTCTTCTTTTTCTTCCTTTTTCAAAATTTCTGATTACATCTTCTCTTCTACTTCTTTCTTTCTTTTATGTTTTCAGGATTACCCAATTGTTCCGGGACCAAGGAGATTTCTAAAGATTAAATGGCTCCCTTTATTACTCTCCAAACTCTCATTAGACATGAAATCTTTCCTCTCTAGGTGGCACCTTCTTGGCCTCTTGACCCATGCTACTCATTACAATGACATTCACCTAGATTGGGCCTCAATTGGAGCTCTCATAGAACTATGGCACCCTCATACCCACACCTTCCTCTTTCCAACCTTCGAAGCTACTATACTCCTAGAGGAAGTAGAGACACTCCTAGGCCTAAGAAAGATGAAGCAAGGAGAGGAGTCTAAAATGTCTCACATGGCTAAACCAATACAAGCTCATGACATACTCACTAGCCTCATTCAAAACTCAAATCTAGTGAACCAAATTAAAGCTCATAAGGGAATCAACCTTCTAAAGTTAGCTTCATGGGTGTTCAAAAATATGGACAAAGCTCAAGAGGATGAAGACTTGTTAGAGAGAGTGATGAAGGGGTTTGTCATATGCATAGCGGGAGCTCTATTATTCCCTTCAATGGAAGATCATCTAGAAGAACATCACTTAAGTGCTATAGCTAGCATATGGGAGGGAAAAAGAATAGTTCCGGCAGTACTAGCCAACCTATACAATGGGCTTACCTCGGCTTCCTTAGGACGGCCCCTCTACGGGTCAATGCTTCTTCTATCTTGTTGGATAGATCTTCATTTCAAATTTGACCCATGCCAAGCAAACCAAGCGGCCTCCAAGATATTTTCCAAGAGCCCTCTTCGGTATATGACAAATTCTTTAGGCCTATGTGAGAGAGTGACCAATCGGGTTCCCAAGCTCAAGAAAAGAAGTGAATGGAGGGACTACTTCACAACAATGCCAAAGAGCGGTTTTACTTGCACACCGGGGTTTCTCAAAACCCAAGATCTTCGCTCAAGGCTCTCCTCCGGTATAGAGCTTCGGTTAATTGGCGGGACCGACTTTGCCCTCTACAACGCACACCGGTGCCTCCCACAGCTCGGGCTACCTTGGCACCTCTTTGAAGAACCTTCTCACCTTCCTCCACTCAAAAGAATGGAATTATGCTCAAGTGGATATCATGAAGAAATCAAGACGATAATGGCTCAGTGGAAGGTTGGACTACTCCAAAAGTCCAAGGCATATGTAGAAGAAGAAGAAGATAAATGCAAATCATATGTACTAGCTCTCAGGAAGATAAGGCCTCTGATGGCTCAATAAATGTAATCATGATTTTTCTTTCAATGAAATAAAGATATTTCCTTTATTTGAGCCAAGATAATGAGTTAATATGATCATTTCTTCAATTATATATAATTATGTCTGAAGAAACTGAGTTTCGGGTCTCTGTTCTGAGCAGCGCCTCCATCAACGGCGTCAATTTATTAAACAACGCCTCCAATGACGTCGTCAATTCCATTTAATCAATTCCTTAAACTAATTCAAAATTACAATTGACGTTTCCATGACAGGCGTTTCTTAATTCGCGCCTCAACGCAAGACGTTAATCGCTTCGAATTCTTTGAAATATTTTCAAAATAAATCCTTAATTTTGTTAAAATGACGCCCTTAATTAGGTCATGAATTACTCAACGGACGCCCGTTTCCAGCGGCGTCAAATTTAAATAGTAATTATTATGATCAATCAAATCAATCAGTTTCCCATTAATGCGCCTGACGACGGTTCCAATTTCCCACGCAAATGCAAATGACGCCTAGCCTCGGGTCGTCATATCAACAAACCACGCCCTTCATGAGACCGTCAATTAATCAAAACACGGCGTCCATTCGGGCGTCAATTTATTTCGACCGTTAAAACCCTTTTTCCCTCCTTCTTCTCCTTCCTTCGTCCACTTTCTTCTGCAAACCCTAACCGAGACCTCCATCTCCGTCTCTCCCATTCTCACTCTACTCTCTCTACTCTCTTCTTTCTCAAACCCATGGCGGGCGGTACTCACAAGCATCAAAGGGTTGTTGCCCCTGACGTGGTGGACTTGGAAGGTGAACAACAAGCGGTGGAGGAGGTTCCTCCAGCGGCGGCCAAGGAGACACCACCGTCCGAGGAGGCTCCAATGGTGGAGCAAGCCGGTGCGACCGAGGAAGAAGGAGAAGACGATGGAGAAAAAGATGAAGACGATGACGAGGATGACGATGACGATGACGATGACGAAGACGAAGGAGATGAAGAAGGAGAAGGAGAAGAACAAGGAGAAGAAGAAGAACAAGGAGAGCGAACGCCGATGGCGGCGGCGGTTGTTCCCCGACCCGGGCAACCACGGCGACCACGACAACCCCGGCAACCCCTCAGTGGAGGGCTAATGGTGCCCGGACGACGAAAGGTAGGCCCCCAAACCCTCAATTTTGATTTCATTTTTATTTTATTTTCAATTCCCACCAAATTCCATAGCTCTCGGACTTGGTCGAGGAAAAACCAGGCAAATGACGCCCCCAGGGGTGTCGTCAATTAAAACGACGCCCAAGCCTGGGTCATCAATTTAATTAATTTAAATTTCTGAAACTGATTAACATGAAATCACGCCCTGCAGTATGTCGTCAGTTTTAAATTATCATTATGCTGTTAATTCACATGCCATTTCATTTGTTTTTAATGTGTATGTCTCTGCTTTTTATCTCTTTTTTTTATTTTTTATTTCGCATGCTAGCTTAAAAACCCCAGAGAAACAGCGCCCCCAACCGGGGCGTCAATTCGTTAGGTAACAACACAAGGGTGGTCCTCAGTTAACATTTTCCAGAAATGCAATTTAGGACAGAAAAATTGCTTTGTGAACCGCGCCCCCCACAAGGGCGTTACTTAGACAACTGACGACCCAAGGTTGGGCGTCAATTCAAAATTTCTCAGAATTTTAGAAAATTACCTTCAAACCAACGTCCCCCACAGCGGCGTCACTTAAATAAACAACGACCCAGGGTGGGTCGTCAATTCAAATTGCACATGAAATCACCAGAAACACATTGTAAAATAACGCCACCCTTAGGGGCGTCAATTAATTGGTTAACAGTAGATGAATTTGATGAATATCCACATGAAAACTTAAAGTGAGAATTTTATTTGTTACATGCAGGGGTTGATAAGGATGCGGATCTCTTGGGTCCAAGTCCGAGCAGCTTACTACGGACTCCCCGAGTTCTAGAGAGCTAGGGTAGATGCCATGGGGTTTGGGGCCTTTCTTAGCATAGAGCCAGTTAGACCAGACCTACCCTTGATCCAGGTGCTCAGAGAGAGATGGGTTAGGTCTAGCAGAGCATTTCTGATGCCGTGGGGTCATATGGTTCCTAGTCTAGAGGATGTCACTAGGATTACCAGGCTGAGGGTAGATGGACAGGCGGTGAGCGGGATTACCCTACCCGATTATAGTGAGCTGACTCAGAGGCTACTAGGGCTAGAGACGGTGTACGAGACACTGAGCGAGTGTAGGACCATCTTCCACACCGACCTTACCATAGCTATTGGTTTAGGTGATTCTAGGCAGAGGTCGAGGGAGTCTCTGGAGCAGTTATCACAGAGATTGATAGACGGGGCTAGGGCTGCCTACTGCCAGGACCCGGCTGAGAGGGAGAGAGCAGATCGTGATCTGAGGAGGTTTCTATTCCTGATGCTCGGGAGGTTGCTGCTCGGCACGAAGGGTGACATTATCAACTGCCGATTCCTAGGGATACTCGAGGACTTGGAGGGCGTCGGCAGATATGCTTGGGGAGCGGCGCTGCTGGCACACCTGGTAGCCGACTTGTCCACGGGGACAGGTCGAGAGATGACTGTCAGTGGCTTTTCACCCTTCCTTCAGGTATGCATTTTCTTTCTTTTCTTCTTTTCTTTTCCTTTTATATGCATATGAATGCTTTACTAATGTAATGGATGGATGCAGGTGTGGAGCCACCTATACATGCCGATGGGGCATGCTGACCCACGGCTTGGAGATGAGGGACCTTTCCCTCTGGCACGGCGCTGGCTACCAGTGGTGACTGGAGCCCCACTCGCCTATGAGTTGCGAGTGTTACGACGGGAGTTCCGTGACTTCCCCGCCTCACTGGTATGCATGCTTGATGTGATGCAATTTTTTTATTTATTATGGAATGTGAAATATGTTGATATGATGATATGCGTGTTTGTGGATGCAGGTGAGGTGGAGACTGATGTAAAACAACCCTAGGTTGACTAAATATGAGTTGATGAACCACCTAGGACCTAGACCCGCAAGCATACAAGCGCTCAATGATTCTCACAATAACGTCTTACTCACGCGGCACACGCGATCACCCGGCGGGACCGGGAGATGATGGCAAGGGTCCGAGGCGGGACCCAATGACTCTAAAGGACTTAGTTTGCTTGGGCTGACCCCAAAGGGCCTAGGATTCCCCAAATTCGTGGGTGGCTGGCCCGCTGGGCGGGGTGTGGGTGGCACTCTCTCACGGTCCGCGGTGGACACTCACAAACTAGCATACAAGTACGGGCCCTCTTCTCACCGCCGACGAGCAATCGAAGCAATACTAAACTTGCAGAATGAAGACAACTAAGGAGGTATCAGACGCTCACCTGATCGGTGTGAAGACACTGATCCCGCTCGGAGACGAGGGCGCGCCGGGAGTCGAGGGTATACACCCGATCGCCGCGGCGATGTAGCTTGACCTGAAAATGCAAAGATGTACAACACTACGCCTCGCACAGGAGGGGTGATCTTAGGGTGGGGATTAGGCTTAGTACATCCAAAACTACCTCCACGCAGGGAGGAGCCTTCAGCCGGCCAAGCGGGGTGGGGATTACGCAATGAAAACGTTATCTTCCGAGCTCCACCGGTTCTGCCTCGCTTCAGGTTCGCTGGAAAGACAGTCGGAGACGGTGCTGCCACGGGTTCCACGGAGCTCGGATCTTGACGAGACCAGTGCCAAAAGTTTACCAACTGACAGGGGATGAAGCTTGAATTTTTGGGGAAGCTTTGATTCTCGGGGCTGACCGCACCGGTGTCTGGAACAGGGCACCAGCGTCTGGTCTCTGTCTGGTACCAGACTGAAGCAGTAGGTTGCAGAAGTCACTGTGGGCTCTCCCGAACTCCGATTGGAATGAAACTGGTGGTGACGCGATCGTGGTCGGGGTAGCTTCGAGCCAGAGTTGACGGGGATGCAATCCGATGTCGGTGGAGAGAGGGGTGACCGGAGGAGTGTGGACTGGTCTAACCTGGGACCACAGGGGGCAGTCTGCCCTCTCCGACGAAGAAAATTGGAACAGGGGGTTCCGGTGGCCGATTGAGTCCCTTCTTCTTCGAGGTGGCAGCTAGCTGGACGGAGTTTCTTCCCCCCAAAAATGGCACTCAGAGCCTTCACGAGCTGGCTGTGGCAGAGTCTGGAACCGGACTGATTGGTTCTGCCTCGGTCTGGTGCAGAACAATGTGGCTGGTTGCAGAGGGTGCCACGATCTCTAACGAGCTCTGATTGAGACGAAACCTGAACTGATGGAACCGTGGTCGAGTCTTATTTCTTTTGGCGCCAACAGCGTGGTCGGAAGATGTCGGAGAAGACCCAGACGATCAGATGAGTAGAGGGTGTCAGTTCTGGCTCCTGTAAACTGACCTGATACACTCGGAGTAGGAAATTCGTAACTTTATATGCTGATGTCCAAATGTAGCTCTTCTTCTTGAGGATGAAAGAGGACTTGAGAGGAAAGATTTTTTCTAAAGAACACTTGATCTGATTTCCAAAGGGTTCGGCGTGGTCGAGCTTCCACTCTCGCTCTGGTTCTCTGCCTGTGAGGTCCTGCACAGTCGAGGGAGAATCGCTCCTACCAGCAGCTCGGAACTCGGATGTCGACGAAACCACCTCGCCTTGAAAGATATCTGGACGACCTTTCCAGATATGTAAGCCTTGACACCAGGAGGAGCAGGGAGCGGCTGGGGATGAAGCGACTTCTGGGCCTCACTCTGCTGCCTGCGACCTGCTACTCGAAGCTGCAACTTGCAAGAACAAGGGGAGGGGCAAGGGGAGTTAGCAAAGCTTGGGGGTGATGGCTGAGGGTTTGGGAGAGGGGAGGGACGTGGCTAGGGCTTCCAAGGGGTCCTGGTGGGGCAGGGATGGGTGGAGAGGGGGGCTGGAGCTGCAGGAGGTGGTGGTGGGAAGGTGGGTGGCACAAGAGAGAGGGTGAGTGTGAGAGAAGGGTGGGGGGCAAACTTGGCTTGAGGGGAGAGAGGGGGATGCGACCTAGGGAGCAAAGGGGGAGGAGAGATGGGAGGGAGATTCAAATTTGGCCTAGGGAGGAGGTCCTTTAGCCTTGGGTATGTGGAGGGGTGCTTAGGGAAGTGGAGGTGGTAGGTGGTGGTTGGAAGGTAGGGCTTAGATTGGAGGAAGGTGCTTGGGACTAGGAGTGGAGTAAAGAGGGACTATGGGGAGTTGTGGAGAGTTAGTGGAGGTAGGTGGGAGTTGGAAATGAATGGGAGGGGGGGGAGAGAGGAGAGGTTCGCCCCCTTCCTAGTGGGAGAGAGAAGGAGAGATAGGGAGAGAGATAATGAGAGAGTAAGAGAAGAAAGAGATGTGGGAAATAATTCTATTCAAATTGATTCATCAAAATTGAGTACAAGAGGAGAGATGGGGCCTATATATAGGCAACCACTCTTTACATGACCAAAGTGTCCCTGACAATAAGATAAAAGACTGAACATATCCTAGACTCAATCCTATGGGCCCATAACTAAGGTAATAAGGCCCAATTAAGCATAACAAGGGAAATGGACTAGAACCACATGACTCAATAAAGGAAAATACATAAAATGAAACTTGGGAAATGAAGATAACAAGTGTAGACCATGATCAATCCATATCAAGAGTGTGCAGGCGACCAAAGCTAGAGGGAGTGTCGTGAGATGCCCTCATCAGAGACCCTTTGAGGGGATGACTGATGAGGGCCAGCCGTGGGTCGTATCGGGCCGACCTCGCTTCGGGCATGAGCTTTGGGTTCATTGCCTGAACGAGATTGAGCTGTTACGGCTTAGGCTAGTGATGAGGACCCTCGGCCTCACCAGGAGTGGATAGAGGTAGGAGAGCCGCGGGGGATAGGTAAGAAGACACGCGGTCGCACGAAGGTGATCGACTGGAGAGTCCGGTTCTCCGACCAGTACGCTGACTGGCAGCGTGGCGGGACCCGAGTCACTTCCCAGGCGGTGGACAGCTCCGAGTACCTCCGACGCTACTGGGAGGTTTACGCCGGCCGTCCCCAGATGAGGGTCTTAGGGGTATGTATGCATGCACTTATTTCTAATTTAAATGTAAATGCTTTATATATCTATCATGCGACTAATATGTGATGAATGCAGGATGCACGGGACATAGTGGCGATGGACATGCAGACCCACCTCCATAGCTTGGAGGCCTAGCTGGCTACCACACGGGCAGACCTACAGAACTTGGTGAGTGTTTAAATTATCTATATGTAAATGAAATTTTGAATTATTGATGATTAGCCACTGACAATCTCAATGAATGCAGCGTGCCTAGCAGGGAGCAGCAGAGAGAGGTACGGGAGAGGCCTCCAGCTCGAGAGGACCTAGTGCAGAGACGACTGCACTAGCAGAGCAGCTAGCTGGAGCGGTGGCACGGGCTGAGGCGGCAGAGCGTGACCTTGCCACATGGGTATGCTTTTAAACCTTAAACTCAAAAGTCATTTAATTATTTATATGATATGCTCATGAAAAATTATGTTTACAGACTGAGGTGCTTCGAGCCTCTCTTACCTGCATTGAGGAGGGTCAGCAGGCGATGGCCACTCGAGAGAGTTATTTATTTTCAGTTGTTTATTGCTTATTTCATGAATTATTGAATTGTGGAACTGATGATTTGTTTACCTGTTTGCATTCTTCAGAGCTATAGGCGGCACTTACCCGGGCTGCCTTGGCCGGGACAGAGTTGGCGATCCACGAGCAGCGGGTCGCGGAGCTCGAGAGGGCCTTGAGGTGGCGAGAGGAGCTACCTCAAGACGTGGCAGAGCTGCGAGTCGCCCTTGAGATGGAGCAGAGGGAGCGTGCCCGGGAGCGCGAGGAGCACCATGCGGATCGTGCGGAGCTTGTGGCTTTGAGGGCCCAGCTAGCCGTTTCCCAGGAGCGGCTGCGGGCAACCGAGGAGCGGCTTCAGCGAGGCTGGGAGCGAGCGCGAGCTGCGGGGTACGCCTTCACAAGCTCCACTTTCATAGGAGGTTCCTCCCTCTGACAGAGGAGCGAGGCAGAGGGGCCGGCTCGAGCTCCAGCTACTTCACGGGGGTCCATGCCCCCTCCACCAGCGCCTCGTCGGGAGGACGAGAGTGAGGCATAGAGTAGGAGAGAGGAGGGTGGAGGCGAGAGCTGAGAGACTTACTTGTACTCCTCCACCCTCACACATGTACTCAGACATTTATGATATATATATATATATATATATATATGAGATTAATTTTTTTGTTACCTGAGCACTTGTGTAGTTGTGTACTTGTGTTTTCCTTCTCACCTTTTACTTTTTGCCCTGCGCATGTAGCTGTAGTTCACACTTAAACAAACAGGTTAATCCATCTGTTCGGCTTGGCCCCTTGCTCAATAAGCAAGGGATGTCTTTACTTTGACCTTGATGACGGGTCAAGGGGCAAAGCCTTTAATCAATGAAGGCAAATGATAATCAAATATAAAAAAAAAATGCGACATGCAAGCAAGCAGATGCTAACTCAAAATAAAAGATGCCCACACAAAAATGCAACCAGGCATATGTATAACAATGTTCCATTTCTTTTTTTTATATTTTTTTTGTTTTGTTCAATTTTAAAAAATGACGCCCTCGCAAACGGCGCTTATTATGAAATTGACGCCACCACGATAGGCGTTTATTTTGAAAAACACATTTTTTTGTTGTTTGATTTGAAAATGACGACTTCATGAAAGTCGTTAATTTTGAAAGAGACGCCTGTATAGAAGGCGCGAATTTATTTTTTTCCATTTGTTTTGAAAATGACGGCTTATTTTAAAAATATATATATATTTTTATTAGTTTTTCTTTTTGATTGATTTATATATTTTTTTGAAAGCAGGCATAGCACGGGGCCTTTAAATCTTACGCCATCATGATCTTAAATTCATTAACCTTTCTCGAAAGACTTAACAAAGGGGTCAACGTGCTAAGTGACTTATGCTTTTACTCATATTCTCTTGCAGCCCCTTCTTTCTTGGTTGATCTTTGCCATTCTTTGAGTTTACAACCCACCATGGAGGGAGAAAATAAGAATAATTCGAGGAAGCTCACGAAAGGTTTTCAAGAATGGGGAACGCTCCTCCCCTGCCCTAATGCCGGTTGGGGTTCGGTCTTTGGCTTAGGGAAATTTGGTTGCTCTTTTCGCCCTTATTCACGCATGCTTACGACCAGGGTTTTCCCTGCGGGGACTTTGCCCTCTTGACATGCTTTCTTTTATCATATTTTCCTTTCTTTTTCTTTCTTTCCTTTTGAAATAGATAAAGACCTAATTGTACTTGGGCTTTAAGCATTTTCTTCCCTTTTGGGCCCTGACTTCCACCTACTAGGGCGGCAGGCATGCTTGGTTAGTAACCCTTTACTCGTACTCCCTCTCGTGAGCCGAAAAGAAGAGAATAGGCAAAGTTTTTACACTCTTAGTTTGGGTCGGACTTTCCTCGAATTCGGGCTGCTTGAGTTTAAGAGTAAAGCATGTAGTGTGTGTGTGGATTGACCCGAAGGTTAAACCATTGAGATTGAAGAATGAATTAAGGACTTTGATTTTTCGGACTTGTGGCCTATGTACCATACTTGCCTGCGATTTTCAATTTTTGTTTTGTTTTGTTTTTGCTCTTTTCTTTTTTCTTTTTTTTTGGTTTTGACTTAGGGGTGGTATTTCTTCAAATATAGACCATTCCAAGGATGAGTTAACTCTTCACCTTCAGCATTAATCAATTTGTAGGCGTTGCCAGGATAAACATCTTTTATAATAAAAGGACCTTCCCAGTTAGGTTGGAGTTTTGAACGTGGTCCACCCGGTTTTACAAAGATTCTTTTAATTACCATTTCACCAATTTTGAATATTTTCTCAATCACCTTCTTTTGGTAAAAACGTGAAAGCCTGTTTTGATAAATACGCGCATGCTCGGCGGCGGCCAAACGCTTCTCGTCTAGGAGTTCCAACTGAGCAAAGAGGGATTCACGATGCTCATCAATGGGGAGCTCCTTGTCCAATTGTACTTGTAGAGAAGGGATAAGAATCTCATAAGGAACTACCGCCTCCATTCCATAAGTGAGGGCGAAAGGGGTTTTCCCAGTAGGGGTACGAATGGAAGTGCGATAGGCCCAAAGAGCTTCAACCAATTTTTCTGGCCAGTCCGCAAATTTATTAGCCTCGCACGTCTTCTTGATAATTTTAATCAAACTTTTATTAGTTGCCTCTGCTTGACCATTGCCCTGCGGATAATAAGGAGATGAATGATGCAATGCAATGTTATACCTGTTGCAGAGGTCCTGAAGCTCCTGAGAGATGAATTGCGGTCTCATGTCGGTGACGATGGTACTCGAGATGCCGAATCTTGCGATGATGTTCTTCATTATAAATTTGTAAATTGTTGATGCTTTTATCTCCACGTATGCTTCCGCTTCCGCCCACTTGGTGAAGTACTCCGTCGCCGTCAGTATGAATGACTTTAGTTTTGTGAGGAGGGTTGGATCACCAAGAGGTCCAATGATGTCGAAAGCCCACATGGAGAAAGGCCATGGGGAAGATATAGGATGGAGTGAAGAAGCAGGAGAATGAATTTTGTCGGCGTGCAGTTGGCACTTAACACACCATCGCACATAGATAGAATAATCCTCTTCTAGAGTGGGCCAATAGAAACCTAGCCTAAGGATCTTCTTAGCTAGCATCTGGCTATTGACATGCCCGCCACACACTCCTGAGTGCGCCTCTTCCACAATCTTCCAAGATTCATCATCATCAAGGCATCTTAGCAAAACACCGGTAAGACCTCTTCTATATAGCACACCTCCAACTAAAGTGTACCGCTGAGCAACTCTTCGAATGGCTTACTTTTCTTTAGCCGTGGCTTCTTCTGGATATGATTGATCTTGGCAATATTTAGCAATCTCATAATACCACGGCTTTTCTGCATCATCCAATTCTTCCTCTAAGTCCAATAGCATGACTTCTTTATTCTCAATGATTCCTTCTTGCTTCACCTTCCTGAGCACCTCCTCCTTAACACTAAGGAAAGCTGGATCCTTAATAGCTGGAGTGAGTCGCTTGTGAACAATGATAGAATGGGAATCCCTTTCGGGAGGGAAAGCCAAGGAAGAAGCAAGAGAAGCGAGAGCATCAGCTAGAATGTTATGATCACGAGGAACATGGATAAAGATTAATTTAGTGAAAAGCTTGATATAAGCAGAGGTCAATTCCTGGTAGGGTTTGAGCTTAGGGTTGAGCGTGCGGCACTTGGTGAGCACTTGGTGAAGGATGAGCTGACTATCACCTACAATTCGCAAATGGGTAACACCGAATTGATGAGCGGCCTTCAGCCCGGCCAGGAGAGCCTCGTACTCAGCTATATTATTTGTAACTGGAAATGCAAGCTGAGAGGCGAGTGGAATAGTGATACCCTCTGGTGATAGAAGAACAATACCAATCCCTTTCCCTTTTGAATTCAAATCTCCATCAAAATGTAACGTCCACATCAAATCGGTCTGATTGACAGACATTAGCTCCTCATCTGGAAACTCTGAGCGAACAGGGTCAAATCTAGGGAGGGGATGGTGAGCAAGATGTTCTGCTATGGCATAGCCTTTGATTGCTTTTTGCTGAATGTAGATGATGTCGAATTGAGAGAGGAAGCTTTGCCATCGTGCTAATCGATCGGTAAGAACAGATTTTTCAAGAAGGAACTTAATTGGATTCATACGAGCGATGAGGTGAACCTCGTGAGCTAATAAATAATGCTTAAGTTTCTGAACTACCCAGACTAAAGCAGCACAAGTCTTCTCTATAGCTGAGTACCTCTGCTCACAGGGGTTGAGAAGTTTTGACAAGTAGTAGGCTGCCCTTTCTTTTCCTTCTTCATCAACTTGGGCTAAGACAGCGCCTACAGAGTCATCCAGGACGGAAATATAAAGAACAAGCGGTTTGCCTGGAAATGGCGGCCTCAGGACATGAAGATTTGAGAGATAATCCTTCAATCCGTCAAAAGCTGCCTGACACTTGTCATCCCAAATAAACTTGACTCCCGTCTTAGTAAGCTCGTAGAACGGCCTACATCTTTGTGAATGCTGGGAGACAAATCGGTGAATAAAATGCAACCTCCCGATCAATCCTCGAACTTCTTTCAAATTCCTGGGAGGAGGCATTTCTCTTATGGCATTTGCCTTGTTGGGATCAATCTCGATACCCCTCTTACTCACGATGAATCAAAGCAACTTCCCTGATGAAACACCAAATACGCACTTTTTAGGGTTCATCTTTAATTGATATTCCCGTGCCCTTTGCAAGACTTTGGTTAGAACCCTGGGATGCTCAATCATTGTTCTTGATTTCACTACCAGATCGTCAACATACACCTCAATATAAATGTGGATCATATCATGAAAAATTACCATCATAGCCCTTTGATAGGTGGCTCCAGCATTCTTAAGTCCAAAAGGCATGACCACATAACAATAAGTTCACCATGGTGTAGTAAACGATGTTTTCTCTTGATCTTCCTCGGCCAGGTGAATCTGATTGTAACCTGAAAAACCATCCATAAAGGAGAGAGTCTCATATCCTGCCGTGTTGTAAATTAAAACATCAATATGAGGGAGGGGGAAGTCATCTTTAGGACACGCGCGGTTGAGGTCCCGAAAGTCTATACAAATTCGAACTTTTCCGTCCTTCTTCATGACCGGGATGATGTTAGCCACCCAATTAGGATAGAGGACAACTCTAACAAATCTAGCCTTATGAAGCTTATCGACCTCTTCTTTCATCTTTAATGACATATTAGGGTGGAAACGTCTCAACTGTTGTTTGACCGGGACAGACCCTGGCTTAAGTGTAAGCCGATGTTCAACGAGCGCAGGGTCTAGTCCAGGCATATCTTCGTAACTCCATGCGAACGTGTCCTTGTATTCTTGAAGTACCAAAATAAGCGCCTCCTCTTCGGATGGCGGCAAGTTTTTGCTGATGAGGATAATCCTAGGGTCTTCTTCAGTTCCCAAATTTATTTCTTTGGTAGGCTCTTCTACTAAGACTGATGGTTCATCAAATCTCCTCATGCCACTAGCAAAAGCATCAGCCTCGTCCTCATATTCTTCATAACTATCATCCCCCTCTTCAATAGGGTCTTCATCGTTCATAATCTCATAAACACCAAAACCCTCATAGAAAGCGTAAGTATCCTCATATTCTAATTCCGGCAGGATAATCGGATTCTCCACGAATTCGGGGATGGCTAAGCAAGCCTGACATCTGACGGCTAATTCTCTGAGAAACCTACGGGGAATTTGCTTACCCTTGGATTTCTTATGTGAAACTACCCCATGAGCCTTATCGTTAGGAGAATAAGAGCAACTAGCTTGATCGCTAAAACCTGACGAAGAAGAGAAAGGAGGGGAAAAGTGGGTACAGAAGGGGATACAGATGAAGACCCCTCGCCGGAGGGGTAGAAAAGATCTATCAATGAATCTTGAAAGAGCGGCCCCTAGGTCGGGACACACTCAGAAAGGAGATAGGAGGTCTCCTCAATGGAGATGGAAGATTGAAAAATTGGATTTTTGGCATTTTTTTTTCGTTTTCGTTTTTACTTTCATTTTTATTTTCATTTTCATTTTCTAAGAGGAGGCAATGTAAGGGGGGAACAGGAGGTGAAGTTGAAATCGAAAGATTGGCAAAAGATTGGATCAATGATGGCCCGCACGGGGGTGTGATGCAGAGTTTGGAAAATTGCTCGAGGAGCAAGGGAGGAATTATTGGAGAAACCGGAGATAAAGTTGGAGAAAAGGTTATCAAGACGGCGGGCGGTTTAGGGACATCTGAGAAAAATAGTTGATCAATCAAACGGACAACAACCGTCAGGTGAACGGACTTGGTAAGGAAGAGGCCGGCCCACAGCCTGTCTATATTGAAGCCCTGCTCGAACGGCACATCAGGCTCTCCGGTGTCTGTATAATTACTTAACAACTGCCTCTTGTCTATGATCACTGCCGGCTTCTCAATTAGCTCATGAATTAGCGGCAGCCATTCCGGGTCAGTTGGCATAAACAGTCGGCTTAGAGCAATGGCAATGTCATTCATATCAAACCATCTATACCAGTCACATTCAGGGTCATCCATTTTTCTTCTCTTATTTGGCCGCAAGGATTCCAAGGCTTTGTAAGTAGCCAGTGGGGCTATGTGGCGAGCAAACTGCCGTGCATGTACATCTTGATAGTCCAGCATGGAAGTAACAAGTGTAGTTTGCTCATCATTCTGAGTTCCCCCTTTTATAAAATGTGTTTGCAGGGTCCATGTAAGAGGTTGCCGGTCTGTTTTAAGAGTGGAAGTCATGACGGCCCATGGCCCATCTTCATCTTTGCTTTTGCTCGGCCCTCTATACCCTAGGCCACCCCGCGGAATCATCTTTTGGTGCCGGATTGGCTTAACGCGGCCTTGGAGATTGACCCCCAAGCCTTTACCAGTCTTATACCCCATCTTTAATAAGATATTCCATCCGAGAGTATTCATCATATTCTTCTTTTTCTTTCCTTGGGGAGGCAGGGGTGTTATTAGGGGTGCAACCGGTTTAGTGACTGGGGGTCTTAGCAAATCTTGCCACGGGTCGGCAATATCCAATACTGAAAGTAAAGGCCTATTGGAAGGCCACATGGAAGGCACTGAAGTTGCTGAATGTATATCTTCTGTCGGCAAGATGGGCATGCTAGTAACTTTGATGATGCGCCCTTTGTGTGGAAATTTTATGCATTGATGGTTTGTGGATGGAACAACATCAAGTTCTTGAATATAAGGGCGGCCCAGGATGCCGTTGAATGTTGGATCCATGTCTAGAATGTGAAAATCTGCTGTAACTGTCACTGGACCCAAACCAACTCTTAGAGTGATCATTCCCAATGGCGGCTTTTTGGTATTATCATAAGCCGTGACAGTAATTGTAGATGGCCGGATTTGACTTTCTGGAATGCCGCACATCTTCAAGGTGCTCGGCGGCAGAACATTAATGGATGCCCTGGTGTCAACCAAACATTGCTTTATAGCTATCTTATTGATATCAATAGTGATACACAATGCATACTTTCTAGCCGGCTGAGGGGCTAATTCATGTTCATAAAAAGTAATAGCCGGTTGATTGCTGGTCAGATTCAAAACTATAGTGACTTGTTCGGCAGGAATGTCTTCATTGACCATCACCTTTTGCAAATATTGTTTTAGAGCCAGCTGATGTATGGTTGATCTTTTAATCAATTCTAAAATATAAATTGAAGCCGGAGTTCTGTCCAAATGCTTCAATAAATCATACTCTGTGCCTGGTGTAGATTCTTGCTCTTGCTCTCCTTGCTCTTGTGCTGGCTCCTGCTCCCGCTGGGGGAACACTCGGTGGAACATCCGTCCACTACGGAGCACCATAGTTCGGGGCACCTCTGTCGGGCTTGGAGTGGGTAAAGGGGTAGAGGAAGTAGAGGGAATAGTGGTATTGGGTGCTGGAATGGCAGAGGGAGGGGTTCCTGCAAGGGGCCTCGCTGGCGGGGAATTATTTGAAGGCAAAGGCGGAGGCCGTGTGACAAGGAGGGGCCTTGGAATCATAGTAGTAGTGGATGGAGATGGAGCAGGAGGAGTGATGGCTATCGGCGAGCGTCGGATAAGAAGAGGTCTATTTGGTGGAGGGTTCTGGTGTGGAGGAGAGTTTGGGGTTTGGCGTAAAAGAAGAGGCCGCGGAGGAGTGGTGGAGCGTATAAGGGTACGTTGTGGCTGGGAAGGAGATACAAGTTGAGGCCTTCTTATCAGTTGTGGTGGTTGTGGTTGATTTGAATTTTGACTAATGGCCCCGACAGAGGCGCTTTCATTATGCCAGTCTTGCCCTCTCTCCACTTCATGGATTGAGGTGACCAGGTTTACCTGTTGATTCTGAACCGGGTGCTCCGGTAGCGGGTTATTAACAATCCCCATATTTGGCAGGGGTGCAGGAGCCTGCTGTTGCTGTGGAACCTATTACTGACCTTGCTATGGTTGCTGAACTGGTGGTTGCCGAGGAGGCCTTCGAGCCTTCAAAGTAGCGATGACCCTCCTCATCTCATCCCAATTGATATCACCTTGATCATTCATGTCATGTATGTAATCCTTGAAGTGAAAACAATAATCAATGTTGTGCCCCGGCTGCCGATGGAAGACGCAATACCGGGAGGTGTCCACATTTTACGGCCATACCGCCCTTTCTTTAGGCAATGTGAGCAGGTTAGCAGCCATGAGGGCGTTAAAAATGTCTGACAAACTCTCAGGTAGCGGAGGGTATTGGGCTCTTCGTGGACCTATCGGCCTTCTCGGTTGTTGTGGTTGATAATTAGCCGGGGGGGCACTTGGTGATATTGGTTTTGTGGAGCAAAGGGGAGTTGTTGTTGTTGTGGAGGTGGAGGAGGCCTTAAGGTTTGAGGAGAATTATTATTTGACTGGTGGACTTGATTTTGGAAAGCGGGCGGTTGTGGTGGCCTTGGGTTTGGAGGGTGGCGGAAAGGAGTGGAGTTGCCGAACACGCTCACCTGCTCATTGATTACAGTGCCTTCGGTAGTTGGGCGAGCATTACCAGTATGAACATTTTTCCTTATCAACTTTGGCCTTGGCTCGAACATGCCCATAATGGGTGAGTCTTTCATTTGAGTTTGTATATATCTAGCTCTTTCATAGAGCTCCTCCATAGTGCTTAATTTGTTCATGGCCAAAATATGACGAAATTGCGGAGTGGAGTTTGATATTATCATCTTGACTTGTTCTGTCTCCGACAATGTATCTTTTAACTTCTCGGCCATAGCCCTCCACCTATCAGCAAATGAAACGAAGTCCTCCTCGGGCTTCATCTTCTCAGCAACCAAGTCGGTAACAGATAAGGAGGGACCCACATGGTCCTTGTACTTCTGTATGAACTTCCGTTGAACTATATCAAAGTCGTCGGCATCAGCCGGCTCCAGAGAATAAAACCATTCTAGTGCTAGGCCATCCAAAGACCGCCTAAAGAGGTAAGCCAACGAATTCTTATTGTCCTGCCAGAATGTGGCTTCATATATAAAGTCCTTCAAGTGAATGTTCGGGTTGCCCGTGCCATTATACCGTCGAAAATTCGGCATTTCAGAAGGTGGTAGATGAAAAACCGGCATAGGGGGGAGCATGATTTCAGGAGCAATCTTGGATGCAGTGACCCTCTTAAGCTGTTCCTCCATACTAGCCATCTTTTGGAGGAGTAGAGCATGGCTATCAGACTCAGCTAGGGCCTGACGAAAAGAGTGTTAGTTTGTCATAGGCCTCCTTAAAATTTGAGAAACAGGAGGTTGTTGAGGCCTAGCAACGGAGTGACTTGCCGACTAGGTCGGCATAGTCATAACAGGAGTTTATGGGCGCGAGGGCACCCTAGGGGCGACCGTCGGGTCGTTGGGAGAATTAACAGAGTGGCCACCCATGACCTGGGGAGGGTTGGAAGATGGCGGGATATACTTTCCCTTTAGGAGGGGGGCTTGAGCTGCCTGGCGCTGGGAGTCATCCAGTTGAGCAAGAGTTTTGAGAAATTCGTTGAAGTTGAAAGAAGGGGAGGTGTCCCCGGAAGTATTCTGAGTAGTAGGTTGGGCCTGGGAAGAAGGCTCAACCTCTAAAGTAGTAGTGGTGGCGTCCACCATGTGGACCTGAGTAGAAGAAGAATTGTAGTTTCCCTCGTAATAAACAGAATCCTGAGAGGGAATCTCATAGAACGGGTCAGAGTGACCCTCCTCATAACCGTCATAAGTGTACTCATAGTTGGCCATATTGAGAATTTTACCTGAACGCAATTTCATTCTTGTGTTGAAAGAAATAAATTTCCAGCAATGAGATATAATCAATGAATATCACCTTTTCAAGCAAGAGAAACACACAAGTTGTAATGAGTCCCAAAGATTTTAAGATTTTCCTTGGAGATTAGGGTGAGTTCAATATTAGATTCTCTCTTTTGAGGGTGGATCCTGGTTGAAAATTTAGGTATAATCTCCGGGTATCTAGAATTTTCTCTCTCCTCTCCAACGTATGGGTCAACTATACTCCGGGTACTTCAATAGTACAACCTGCCTGGCGTCCGTGAGGGAATCCACGGGTGCAAGGACTTACGGAGGCTTGGCTTAGGAATTTCCGGTCCATTGAGACGGAATGCTCAAAGGAGGGTCCTTCCTTCACCAAGAGGGGTGTAGCTCCTAAAAAGTGTGGGGAGAGGAGGTCTCCCAAACCGTATGCCCTGAATGCAATCTAATGCAAGCAATATCAAGCAGGTGATATCAAATAGATTAAGCAGATAAACACCAACAATCAGCACTTCTGTGGGCACAGAAGAAAATGACGCCTTGAAGAAAGGCGTTAAATCAATAGACAGCGTCTGGAGTGCAGTCGCTAGCCACTGTAAACAGTGCGAACTAAAATGACGCCTTGCTATAAGGCACTGAATAAGTGAAAAACGCATCCGTTGGAGGCGTCAAATAGTGCAGTAAGCAACAACAAGCAAAAAGATGCCTTGGAGTGAGGCGTCAAATGATGAACGGACGCCTCTGTATAGGGGCATCAAAACACTGTAATAGTAATGGGATGAAGGGCAAAATGATAATAATCAACTAAATGACGCCTTGGTGTAAGGTGTTGAATGATGAAATGACGCCTCTGTAAGGGGCGCGAATTATAAAAATGACAAAAATGTAGGAAAATGACTAAAACAGCACCTCAGTCGCAGTCGCTGTATGAATAAATGACGGCAGTGTGGAAGGCGCTACTCAGTTCAAAGAATTGACAGCCCTGGCGATCAGACAGAAATCAAACAAAGGTAAAAAAAGTCTAATCAGTGGGAGGTGTGCACGTGGTGCACAAGGGGAAGGGTGCTACGTGGAGCACAAGGGAGGGGTACGCGAGGGTACCAAAGGAGTGGCACGCGAGGGTGCCAATGGGAGGGTGCTACGTGGAGCATAATGGAGGGGTACGCGAGGGTACCAAAGGAGGGACACGCGAGGGTGTCAATGGGAGGGTGCTACGTGGAGCACAATGGAGGGGTAATTAAACTAAAAACAAAAGGCGTCCCACCGTGATCGCCAATTTGTAGATTATGGAAAATCCACAATGAGAAAAAGAAGCAAAAAATTAAATGTAAAGAAGAAGAACGTAAAGAAGCAAAGAAAGAAGCACGTGGTGCTAATGGGAAGTGTGATCGCCAGAGGGGTTACCTCAAGAAAAATAAAGTGATCGCATGTACCTTGTATTGAGCGTGGGAGATTGTGAGATTTTCCTTTCTCCTCCAATCGGCCGGCCGACGAAGGGGGTTTGTAGCTTGATTACCCTTGCAAAGAACACACAAAATAAGAAGAATAGATTGATTAGCCAAAAGTGCGTAGTATCAATGCTCTAAAGATATGAAATCAAACAAATGAAGTATGAACACACCTTGTGTGTTTTGATTTTTAAACCCCTAAGAGGAGTATCAATGGGTATGGTGAATGTGAATGTGATGAAAAGCAAATATGATATGATATCTCTAGCAGAGTAGCTAGATGAAGGAATGTATGATGATGATATGCTAGTAATGAAACAACTAAACAAGACTAAAAGGAGGGGATCCTTTCTGCTGTGTGCACAACAGTAAAGGGAGAGAGGGCTTCAATGCAACAGCTACAGCCGGCGTGGATGAAAACCGTGGAAGGAGGAAAATCCCTTCCTCCTGGAGGAAGAACACTTGGAAGAAACACCGGCAAAAGAGAAAACTCTCTTCTCTCTGTAAACACTAGCACTACTCCCCAATTCTCTTTTTTCTCTGTGTGTGGTCATCTCAACTCTTTTCTATTCTTCACTCTCACGCGAGGGAGATCAAGGGGGGTATTTATAGGGCCAAAGATCCTTGCAAAACAAGGATTGAAATAAGGTAATAACCCTCCAATAAGAAACCCTCTCCCCAATCGAACACAAGGTGCAAAATGGGGCAAGGATCATTACTGGAAAGCAGCAGGCGAAACGGAGTTGAAAGTGAAAATGACGACTTGCCGAAGGGCGTCAATTGAAAATGACGACCTCACCAAGGGTGTTAATTAAAATGACGCCTCTTACAGTGGCGTCAATTCCTGGACTTATTTATGGCAGCAAAATACTTTTCTTATTAAAAATTCTGAAATGACGCCTGTCAAAAGGGCGTCAAACAATAGACGCCCCAAAGGGGGACGTCAATTCTTGATTCTTCAATTTGTATAGGATTTGTAAAATTCCAGGAAATGACGCCACTATACATAGCCGTCCGTTTGTTAAGAGGTGCCCCTGACTACGCCGTCAATTAAAAGACGCCCCTACTTAAGGCGTCAATTCCATTCAACACAGAAAAATGCAAAGAAATCACAATTAAAACACAAAAAATAGAAAAACTTCATATTAAGCCAATATTGAAGTCCACTTTGGGGCGTCACATGGTGACATGAGATTTACTCAGCATAGCATTGATTTTGGCGTGTCTACACTTCTCTTTCTATCGGCCGACCGTTGAAGAGAGTTTTCCTTTGGTTTGATTACCCTTGCAAAATTAACAAACACCTATAAACAAACATGGATTAGAAACCAAGATGTGTAGCATCAAATCCAAATATAAATATGGACATAGAAAGTATGGATATGAACACACCTTATTGGTGTTTGGCCTTTAAACCCCTATGCAAAAGGGTAGGTAAAAGATGATGTATGATGAAGAATAGAGGGAGATGTGCAAGTGTTGCACTAAGGGAGATGTGCTAGAGTGCACAACATGGAAAGATCTCAATATTGAGATAAAAAAATAAAAGAAGAATATGATATGATGCATGTAATTAACTAAAGCAAAAAATAAGAGATAGGAGGGGGGAAGCTTAGTGGTTTTCTCCAATTTGGCTTCAAGATCTTCAAGGGAGGAAGAAGAACTCCATGGATGAAGCTTGTAGGTTCATGGGAGCCTCCTCCTTGAGCCTTCAATCTAGTAGCACCTCCCCTTGGATTGATATTGATGCCTTTTACACAAGGGAGAGAGGGGTCCTTCCCCTTTTGATTTCGACAAGCTCTGTCAGTTTAACCCTGGGGAGGTTTATTTATCAACATATGTGGCACACCCATTCTGAATTTCTTGATTTTGTCAAAGTTCAGTGGAATAAAGTCACTCAGCCTGATGTTCATCCTTTTCATGCCCTTCAAAATAAATTGAAAAATCTAAAGTTTCATCTTAAAAGCTGGAATAAAGATATTTTTGGCAACATACATAAGGTCAAAGATGATATTACTCATTCTCTTGAAAGTGCTCAAGCTTGTTATGATGAAAATCCCACTGCTGAGAACAGAGCCACACTCAATAAAGCAAATGCAGACATGAAGATGATATTGGCTAGGGAGGAGATCTTTTGGTATCAAAAATCCAGAGTTCAGTGGATGCAGTCTGGAGATAGAAATACACAATTTTTTCATCATTATACTAAAATCAAACAACAGAGGAATTTCATCCAAAAACTTAAGGTGAATAATACCTGGGTGGATGACCAAGCCTCCTTACTTGCTGGTGCAGTTGATTACTTCAAGTCTTTGCTTACTTCTGAGGAACACAGCCTAGAAGAAAATTTATTCTCTGTTATTCCTTCTCTAATTACTGATGATCAGAATTCTCATTATGTTTAGTCCCTTCTGCTGATGAGATTAAGACAGTAGTCTTCTCCCTGTCAGGTAACAACTCTCCAGGTCCAGATGGATTCACAGGAGGATTTTTCACCTTTTGTTGGGATGTTGTTTGCTTGGATGTGATTAAGGCTATTCAAAGCTTTTTTCAAGGGTGGGGTCTCCCGCAGGGAGTCACTTCCACTATTATTTGCCTGATCCCAAAAGTCAAGAATCCTTCCTCATTTGCAGATTTCAGGCCACTAAGTTTATGCAACTTTACATATAAAATTGTGTCTAAAATATTGAGTGATCGGCTGAGCCATATACTCTCCATGATCATATCAAGTGAGCAAAGTGGGTTTATCAGTGGGAGACTGATAACAGACAATTTCCTTCTGGCCAGGGAGCTTTTTATGGAGTTAGACAGACCGGTTAGAGGGCACAATATGCTCATTAAACTTGACATGGCCAAAGCCTATGACCGCATTGAATGGGATTTTATTCTTCATACAATGAGAAAATTCGGTTTTTCTAACAGGTTTGTGTCCCTCATTGCTCAACTCTTGATGAATTGTTGGTTCTCTATATCTTTTAATGGACAGATTCATGGCTATTTCAAATCATCTAGAGGGGTCCGACAAGGAGATCCTTTAGCCCCTGCCTTGTTCATTTTAGCAGAGGAAGTCTTGAGCAGAGGGCTGAGCTTCTTATTCTCTTCTGGAAAATGCAATTATTATCATTTGCCACGAGGTTCTCCCCTGTTCTCTCACATTCTATATGCTGATGACTCAATCATTTTTCTGAATGGTAGCATTCCTTCAGTTAAGCAGCTATTGTCTTTTCTTGGAAGATATGAAATGTCTTCTGGACAGAGAATAAACGCTTCTAAAAGTTGCTTTATTGTGGGCAAAAAAATGCCAGTCTCATCTATTAACAAATTAAAGCAACTTTCTGGGTACCAACACAGGACTAACACCATCACTTACTTGGGTATTCCTTTGTTCAAAGGAAAAACCAAGGTTACTCATTTCAAATATCTCCTTGATAAAATCAACTTCAGACTAGCAGGATGGCAGAGTAAACTCTTATCTTAGGCTGGCAGAGTTGTCCTTATTCATTCTGTGCTATCATCATTGGCAATATATTCAGCTAGTGCTGTTTCAATTCCTTGCACCATACAGAGACAGATTGGCAAATTGTGTGCTAACTTTTTTTGGCAAGGGGTCAATACTCAACATAGGAAGCATTGGGTATCATGGGACAGAATTTGTAATCCAATTGCTAGTGGAGGTCTAGGTATTAGAAGTATTGCTGATATTCAGATTTGCTGCCAAGTTAAACTCCTGTGGCTTTCACTGTTCAGTGATTCTCTTTGGGCTCGGTTTGTTAGGTGTAAATATTTGCAAGGTTGCCATATTTCTGATTGCACCTCTCCATATCCAGCTGGGATTAGAACCAGAGATTTTGTAAAAGCTAAAACTATTCTTCTTACTGGTCTTCGGATGATCATTAAAGATGGTTCATCTATTAACTTCTTCAAAGATACTTGGTATAAAGAGAAAGCTTTATCTGCCCAGGCTCCTTTTCAATCTACTTTTGAGGATTACTCTGCAAGGGCTGTATTAACAGATGCTCAACATAATGCTTAGAGTCAGATTACTGATCAACAGACCCGGTGGGACCTTCAGAACATTATTTTACAGAATGGCAGGGATATACCCATCTGGTCTTTATCTAATTCTGGAAAATTCAGTAACAAATCTACTTACAGATTTATAAAGGGGCAAATAATACAACAGGGCAACTCAGGTTTCAGCAAGCTATTGAACACCAAATTTCCTCCGAGGGCTGCTTTATTCTGCTGGAAGCTCATACAGCAGGCGGTCCCAATTGACAGTAGAGTGCAATCAAGTGGTGTACATATGGCATCTTGCTGCTCCTGTTGTCAATTCTCTAAAAATAAAGAAGATGAAGATCATTTATTCCTGGAAAGTGATCCTGCTATTTTTCTTTGGAATAAGTTTGGATCCCTCTTAGCTGATTCTAAACCAGATTCATCAAATTTTCGCCTGTGGCTAGAACAATTCATTTCAGAAATTCATATTACTTCTCCTAAAGGCTTTATAGCTCTTCTGGTGGTTATTTTGATATCTTGGGAGACTTAGAAATATCGATGCTTGGTCAGGTATGAAGGTGGCTCTTCCAATATTTTAAGGATAGCGGATAACATTCTTTTGGAGATTAAACAAATTGTACAACATTCCCATTTAAGACATGGCATTAGTCATGATTACTAGAAATTGATTCATGAATTTGGTATTGATGTTAACATCAAACGGCCGGTAATTGTTATTATTAGATGGAATGCCCCTTCTGTTAACTACTCTCTACATATTGATGGGGCTTGTAAAGGCAATCCAGGGCCGGCTGGAGGTGGTGGCTGCATCCGAAATCCCTATGGTCAAGTTTTGCTGAGTTTCTCTTATTTTTATGGTAATGGCACAAATATGATTGCTGAAGGAAGAGCTCTTTTTGATGGCCTGCGCCTAGCCAATCTGCATTCTATTCCTTTATCAATCATTTATACGGATTCTATGGTTATGGTTGATCTGCTATCCAATAAGAAAGATCCCCCTTGGTCCCTCCTTCCATGGTGGGCAGAAATTCAAGAAGTCTTCCATTTGTGTGGCTGCCCCATTATTCACACCTACAGAGAAATCAATCAGGTTGCTGATGCCCTTGCTAATTATGCTATATTCATCGGCCACAACAAGGAGTTTCATTCTTTTAAAGATCTGCCTATCTTAGCCAAAGCTTATGCTTTAGCGGACGCCTCTTCTGTTCCTAATTTTCGTAGGTTCTTTGTATAGACCTTTTTCAGTTTCATTGTACTAGAGACTTGGTCTCTCCGGTCTCTATTGAGTTGTACAGTTTCTACACAAAAAGAAAAGTAATAAAATCAGCATTTAGTGGTTTGCTTGGTGGAGTGAGAACATTCCCTTCCTCTGGAATGGGGGTGCACTCTCCCTTCAGCCGCTAGATGACTTTGTGTTGGATAAAAAAAAAGAGGGGTCCTATTTATAGAGGTGAGATTCGGAGTTTAATTTTTAAAAAAATAGAAAACCATGTTTTAATGGGATTTGGAGGGAGATATTTATTGGGCAAGTGTCCTTCCAACCTTATAAAGTCATAGGAAACCTTTCCCAAGTGGAAAAGGAGGTTAAAGTGAGGGAGGGAAAGGAAATTCAGAGTTTAATTCCATAAAAATTAGAAAATTAAGTTTTGGTGGGATTTGGAAAGAGGGATAATTCCTCCAAGTGTCCTTACAA